>PVJS01000515.1:0-126678 GCA_004027185.1 Glis glis | reverse complement strand
GGGGGGGGGGGGAGTATTAACTGTGAGCCTTCAACCTCAAGCTTGTGTCCCTGTGTGATCAATCCCGACACCCTCCGCAGAGACTCGGTCCAGGCTGCGCGGGCGCAGCATATATTTGAGGGAAAGGACTCTTATTTTGTTTCTAAAAAGTGATGTATTGAAAATATATTATGGTCTTCGAAGTCAAATGGGCAATTGCTACTCAGCATCCTATTCACTAAAAAGGCCACCGCTCTGCTTGCCAAACAAGAGACAGCCATTCAATTTTCCCACAAGCATCTGTGACACATGGGCTGACTCATGTTCAAGAGCCTTAGTTTTCAAACAGAAACCAGGGAAAACCATAAGATAGCTCTGTTGACAGGATCAATATTCAACTTGATAGGAAAGTTATTTCTGAGATCACTGGCTTGTACTGTTAGATATCATAAGTAGAATTTTATTACCAGATAAAGTTTAGCTTGGGTAATTGATATAGACCATGTCTCCATGAAACAGATATAGACCATGTCTCCGTGAAACAACAATATTCAAATGTACCTGAAATATCTGGTCCCTTTGACGTTGCTTTTGTTAACTTCATTGCCTCATTGAAGCCAAGCAGCCAGAAGACTGGTAAAACAACATGAGATATGCTTTATTTATTATTTGATTAAGATGCTTCAATGGAAAGTGTTCAGGAGCCAATGATTTATTAATATATTAATTCATTAGATATTTATAAACTATATGAATGGCATTATCCTAAGGGACACTTGAATTCTAGTATGAGCACTGTCACTAGTGAGTTATAGGATCTGATCAAAATGACACACTTTCTCTGTGCCTCAGTTTTCTTACGAGTTCACAGTATCTTTTGAGCCCGTGTTCTATACCAGGCTCCTTGCTTGGTATTAGGGACACAGAGATGAATAAGACAGGCAAACTAGTGAAGCATAGTATGGTACACACATGTTAAAAGTTTATGTAAGCCAGTGTGGTGGCGCATGCTTGTAATCCCAATACTTGGGAGGCTGAGACAGGAGGATCGCAGGTCCAGGCCAGCCTCAGCTACTTAGTGAGGCCCCCCACAACTTAGTAAGACCCTGTTTCAAAATAAAGAATAAAAAATAAGACTGGGGGTGTAGCTCAGAGGTAAAATGCCCCTGGGCTCAATCCCCAGTACCACACACACACAAAAATGTTTATCTAAGGTAAGAAAATCAGAAGTTTTCTAGTAGTTAATCTGCTAGGGGAAGCCGGGTTAAGAAAAACTTCAGAGAAGAGATGTTTAAGACTAAACAGAAGTCAGTTAGGCAAAAAAGTTGGAGAACATAATTTCATTCAGCTTATTAATAGTATAAGGTTTCATCATTTTAGCAATATACCATCTGAACTTCTGGAAAAAAGACATGGGGCTAGATGCTAATAATGTCATTATACCATTAAAATGATTTCCAGTTGCTTTTAAATGAGCTCCTCATCATATAGATATTTTAAAATTCTATTTTGGATCTTTTGGACTTATTTATACATCTCCAACTAGAAATGTCTCAACCTGAAAGTAAAACTCTCTTTACCATAAAGTAGCTCAACTTCTACTAAATTGTTTTGACTCATAGTTTAGAATACTACATCAATTTTATTTTAGATTTCTATAAAAGTGTTACTTCATGAACATTTTGGATCACTGTATATAAGTCCACTTAACATATGTATTCTGTCTCTTAATATATATATTTCTTAACATATATATTTGTGGATTTTGTATAACAGAACTAATACTACATTTCAAATTTGTATTGCAATATTAATATGTAGTTCATTCTCTCAATGATTGTTGGTTTTATTGCTTGAAAAACTACTGAGTTCATTTTTTTAAAAATATAAATCTAGCCGGGTGTAGTGGTGCACACTTGTAATCCCAGTACTTGGGAGGCTGAGACCAGAGGATCTGGGTTCGCGGCTAGTCTCAGCTACTTAGTGAGGCCCTCTGCAACTTAATGAGACCCTGCCTCAAAAGAAAGAATAAAAAATAGGACTGGGGGTGTAGCTCGGAGGTAGAATGCCCCTAGGTTCGATCCCCAGTACTGAAAAAAATATATATATATATACATAAATATATATATATATATATACATAAATATATATATATATATATATATATATCGATTATAAGTACAACTTCGAGCTGGGCGTGGTGGTGCACACTTGTAATCCTAGTACTTGGGAGGCGGACACTGGAGGATCCGGGTTTGCGGCCAGCCTCAGCTACTTAGTGAGGCCCTCCGCAACTTCGTGAGACCCGGTTTCAAAAATAATGTATAAAAATTAGGGCCGGGGGTGTAGCTCGGATGTAGAATGCTCCTGGGTTCAATCCCCGGAACTGCAAAAAAAAAAAATACAACTTCACTGCCTGCCAAGTTATCAGTTAAGGCATTTGGGTTGCACAAAGATTTTAACAAAGATGATCTGACATTTTCTCTTATCTTACAAAAGGACAGATTCCCTTGGGATGAGACCTTGCCCCGCATTAAGACTATTCAACCAAATGGATTTTTTTGGTTGGCTGAACTCACAGGCACTTATACACATCAATAGAAGAGTCATTGCTTTATCCAGTGACTGCATCAAACAGCTATTGTGAAGATATAAAGGTCTCAGTCAATCAGGACTTGAGATTCTCAAAAAATTTGATTTCTCCTTAAGAGTCATTTAAAACAGACTTGAGAGCACAGATCCATCCTTGTTCAGTAAAGGATGAAGTTGCTTATGAAACTAAAGGGACTTCTGCTTCAATGAAATGTGAGAGGAAGAATAGAGGATAATCTCAGAATAATAGAATTTTCATTTAAGAAGGGCCCTTAGAAATAGGTAAGCAAATGTTCTCATTGCATACATGAGAAAACTGAAATGCAGAAAAATGAAGTGCATTGCAGAAGCCAGGCAGGCAGTTTGCCCATGAAGGGGCTGGAAAGTATGGGACCTGCTGGGTGTGGTGGCACATGCCTGTAATCCCAGTACTTTGGAGGCTGAGACAAGAGGATCACATGTTTGAGGACAGCTTCAGAAACTTAACAAGACCTTGTTTCAAAATAAAGAGTAAAAGGGGTTAGAGATTATATAGTTGAGAGGTAGAGTGACCCTGGGTTCAATCCCCAGTACCAAAAAAAAAAAAAAGAATTAATTTGACATTGTTTCCAAATTAGTTTATGTAAATACATAAAAAGCTAACTTATAACATTGAAATAGGTCCGCCCCACAAATTTAAATGCGCTACAATTTCTAAAATTGTATTACCTTCGTAATTTAAACAGAAAACCGCATTTTCCAATATCCATAGCTGGAAATTTCCAGGTGTGCATTTTAATCATTATTGTGGTTACTGTACAGTTGGAATTGAACTGAATGATGCTGTGTGAAAGGATATGAGGTTTGGAGGAAATGAAAACAGAAAAAAACATGGGGAAACATGACCATATGTAAAGTGGAACCAAAAAGTAGTTGAGGTTGTAGAAGGTAAGTTCAAGGTAAACCAGTGATGTAACAGCGTTGAAAGTCAAGTAAAACTAAAATAAGAAGGTATAACCCATTAATACATGGGAATTCTGAACAACCTTTCCTGGGTACTTGACAGGAGCAGTAGGGATAGCTATGTTCATGGACATTCATCTGGAATAAGGTGGTTGCTGGTTGACCCTTGGGGATATCTGCTGCCCAGTTAACAGGGCTCCACTTCTATTACTACTTTGGCTCCTGAGGAAGGGGTGGGGGTGGGGTAGTAGAAACAGTCATTCTAAACTCCCTTTCTTTGTTCTCAGACTTTAAATAGATCCCTGTGAAAACACTCTACTAATTTTTAGTTCATTTCTCAACCTAAAGTAAATGCAGCTGATTTGACAAAAAATCTATGTCAAAACTTATATAAACAGCAATAAATACTGGAGAGGATATGGGGAAATAGGAACTCTTGCAAATTAGTGCAGCCACTATGGCAATCAGTGTGTAGATTTCTCAGAAAACTGGGAAAGGATCCACCATATGATCCAGCTATACCACTCTTGGGTATCTTTCCAAAGGGATTGAAATCAGATTATAGTGACACATGCACATCCATGTTTATAGCAGCACAGTTCACAATAGTCAAATCATGGAATCAGCCTACATGCCCATTGACAGATGAATGGATTATAAAATTGTGGGATATACACACAATGGAATTCTACTCTGCAATAAAGAAGAACAAAATTATGTCATTTGTAGGAAAATGGATGGACCTGGGGAACATTATGTTAAGTGAGTGTAGTCAGTCACAGAAAGTAAAGGGTCATGTTTTCTCTTATATGCAGAAGGTAGGGAGTAATCCGGACACAAGATGAACTTTAGATAAAGGAGGAGAAACACCAGTGGAGCATTGGAGGGGGTCCAGGGGAAGGTGGTGGTGGTGGGAGAAAGAATTAATGAAGGAAACACTTCCATTGACATCATGTACATATATGAAGTTACCAATGCCAATCTCAATGTCATATATAGGGAATGGGAGGGAGTAGGGAAGGAGCTGGGGGAAGCTCACCAAGTCCTGTGTACATATATGTCCCTATCATGCTAAACTTCATTATGATGTGAGGCTACAATGCACCAATAAAAGTATATGAAAATAAGATAAATCTGACTACACTAAAAAAAATCTTACATATATGTCTCTATCACTATGAGCTACATTATGCTGTGAGGCTACAATGAACCAATAAAAGTATAGAAAAATAAAACATAAAAAACAAGAAATAAATCAATGACAAGACAGTTGAATAGTGTGATTAACTTAACCAAATGATTAAGATTATTAAATATAATGTTTAATTATTCATCAGGAAGAGAGGTATTCACTTTTACTGGCAATTATCTCATACTGTGGGAAGTTTAGGTTTCCTGTTAAAAGCTTATGGCTAATCGAAGAAAACTGATAGATCATCAATGGATTTCCACAATGGAATTTCTTTTTAAGGTACAGATCATCGTCTGTTGAAAATATTTTGGCTCTCAAATATGTTTTGCATGTTTTGACATGTTTAAATAACTTTTTTTCCTTTTAAAAATTTAGGGAAGTAAACCTGGAGTGGTGGTGGCTCATGCCTGTAATTCCAGTACTTGGGAGGCTGGGACAGGAGGATTCCAAGTTCGAGGCCAGCCTGGGAAACTTAGAAAGACTCTGTTTCAAAAATAAAAAGTAAAAAGGGGTGAGGGCGCAGCTCAGTGGTAGAACTTTCCTGGGTTTAATCCTCTGTACTGCCCCCCTACACAAATATGTAAGTGAAATTATGTCATTGTGGAGAAACTAACAAAGAAAAATGTGTTTAAAATATATATAAAATCATTCATATTCTCACTACTTAGAAAGATTTTTATCACTATTAATATAACTTCCAGTAATAGGGGCATTCTATCTCTGGGTTATACCCCCACACTGTCTTATTTTTTTAATTTTGAAGCAGGGTCTTATTAACTTACTGAGTCTGGTCTGGAACCTGTGATCCTCCTGTCCCAGCCTCCCAAGTACTGGAATTACAGACATGTCCCACTGTACCAAGTTGTACGCATAGTTTAAAAGTTTGCTATTTTAGTTTGCCCTTTCTTAAGACATTAACTTTCTTCAAAAGTGATTTTAATTTAGGTATTTCCCCCTAATTTCTTGATTTTGAGGTATTAATTATTTCATCATTATATTCCATCCAAAGAACATAAATAAAAATAAGCAAGAACAATAGTCATTGCATATGATACTGTAAAGATAAAAATATAATTTTATTCCAGTTACTAACTGACCTTTTCTAGTACTGCTTTACTTTAATTCATATTGAATTAAGTTGATTTCCTTACTACAAAGATTCTTCCAAATATTATAGTTGCTTCCTATTTAAAGAAACCTCAAGCCAGGCATGGTGATGCATGCCTGTAATCCCAGTACTTGGGAGGCTGAGACAGAACAATCACAGGTTCAAGACCAACCTCAGCAATTTAGCAAGACTCTCAGCAACCTAGCAAGATCCTGTTTCAAAACAAAATATGAAAACAAAAAGGATGGTGGTATAGCTCAGAGGTTGAATGTCTCTGGGTTCGATCCCACTGCCCCCCCAAACAAAAACAAAACAAAAACCTCAATATATTAAACAGTTAAACTTGTAAATTCAAATATTAGAACATGAAATTCTCATTAAAAGATTATTTCAGTTCACAATAAAGGAATAATTATAATGTTCTATTTAAAGCAAACCTTTCTAAAACATGAAAATGATTGAGCGCTTTTAGAACTAAAGCAATATTTTAAGTCTATTTCAATAAAGTAAGCTCATAAATAACTAATCCATTTAGATATCCTAGGCCTTCTCTTTCCCTGTTAGGGTGTCCATTTTCTCTAACTGAACAGTGGCTGAGAATACTGAAGCTTGAATCTGAAATGTCTATCTAATGCTCATCCTTCTAAGGACATTTTTCTATGGTTGGGACCTCATGCTGCAGCTTACACGGGTTGCTCTCCATTCCTAGTGATCCCCCTTAGCTTGAGTCTTGCAACTAAGAGGGAGAAGAGAAGGAACTACCTCCCCTTCTCCTCAGTAAAGCTCTATTCAGTCCTATCACATTTCACAGTGATAGGTGGATTTCTTTGCATTTAAGAAGGAAAATTACAGCAAAATCCTTCATAGGTAAGAGACTCCACATTCCCATATGACAATTCTTCCTTCTTTCATGGACACACAGTATTAACAGGCTGAGGTTAGTGCTCCCCAGTAAGGTGCTGGGAGGCTATGTATGGCTATATGCAGTTGATAGTTTGTACATAGTCTATATGTTTTTTCAAGAAAAGAAGATGTAATATTTGTGAATTTGTACATAGTCTACATATTTTTTCAAGAGAAAAAGACATGTAATATTTGTGAATTCCCAGGAGAAATTCTTTGTCTGAAAATTATGTGTGATTTTTTGTCAGCATTCCAATAAGAGATGGAATAAAACTTTCCTTTTCATGATTCTAATGAGGTAGCAGGGTGTCCCTAAAGAATCTTGATTTCTGCTTAACAATCATTATGCTAAATGGTTAGAGCATTTCTCTCTCCTTTGAAAAAAAGTGTCCCATCTTGCCCATGATTGAGCCCTAAGGCCAAGTGAGCCTTGCCAGCCAAAGGTTGTAGGATTTATGAATATTCAAGGAAATTCCACCTTTGACAGAAGTCAAGTCAACTAAACACTGCTTAGCATCCTCTCACATAGAGACATAATGAAGTTTAAACAGGTCTCTGTCTCATATTTTTAATGTCTGTTTCATTGCTATTATAATTTAAAATTCTATGTAATTTATATTTTTCCTTGAGTGCCCAAGGGAAAAGTACCTAAACACCCCTTTCTTCCCAAAGAACATAGAGTGGATGTAATTTTTCCTTCCTTCCTTCCTTCCTTCCTTCCTTCCTTCCTTCCTTTCCTTTTTTTTGTTTTATTTTGGAAGGGGGAGGATTGGTCATTAATCCCTTTCTCCTCTTTGGGTTAGAGTACCATATACCATCACCTATCTTCTGAGGTATGTTCCTTAACTACCTTCCATAGTCAACTAGGAATATCCATGAAGTATCCTTCTCCCAAATCTCCTTCTAGCCACAGGGTACCCATATGACTCAGTCCGACTAATCAGAGAGCTCTTTCCAATAACTAGAGTTGTTTATCAAGTGGCCTATGACCTAAACCAGGACAATTTGATTTCCTGTCTGGGATTTTATATGATCAAGAAAGAAGAGAAAAGCATTTTTTTAATCAGTCACTAGGCTGAAACATGGAGAATGCAAAACAGACACTAAATCCATGATTGTTCTTCCCCATCCCAACCAACTGGTAGACAAAGTTGTCCATGATATGGGATAATGAACTCAACCCAAAAAGGACTAGAGATAGGAATATGGCATGAAATCCCAGTCATAGTTCTTTGAGCTACTTTGTTCTCTTGAGTCTCTCAGCTATGCCAGTAGCCTTGCTATACCCCCACACCTTCTTATTTTTTTTTTTAATTTTGAAGCAGGGTCTTGTTAACTTACTGAATCTGGTCTGGAACCTGTGATCCTCCTGTCCCAGCCTCCCAAGTACTGGAATTACAGACATGTCCCACTGTACTGTTTCTTCTGAAGAAATTTTCTATCATCTATCTATCTATCTGTCTGTCTGTCTATCTATCTATCTATCTATCATCTACCTATCTATCATCATCTATCTATCTATCTATCTATCTATCTATCTATCTATCTATCTATCATCTATCTATATATCTATCTATCTATCATGTATCTATGTATCTATCTATATATTCTACCATCTAGCTATCTGAGCTAGTTTAAGATTTTGAGTGTTCCAGTTATTTGCAATAAGATGGGTTAGGGTGAGGATCAGCAAAGCTTTAAGGGCCTGGTAGTAAATATTTTCAGCTTTGCAGGCTGTAGGGTTTCTGTCTCAACTGCTCACTCTGCCATTGGAACATGAGAGAGATCATAGACAATATATAAATGAGTACACTTGGCTGTGTTCTGCTTAAAAATGTAAAATCCAACCTTAGTTTGCAGGCTGTATAAAAATAGGCAGTGGACTTAATTTTATGATAACTTATAGGCCCTCTGGTCTAGGGTATAACCATAAACACCAGTGGAGGAAAGGAAATGTAAGGCATTGGATGTGAGAAGAATTGAGGACCTGCAGAGCTAGAAGTTTCAATGGGTCATCTTCAGAGATGACAGATTCACCATACACAGTAACTGGAATTCTACAGACATAAGCATTTGAAGACAAGTGCTAAAATCTTCATTGAATGTAGGGAATGATCAGGTGGATGGTAGTAGATACCTGTGAAAATCAAAGGTGGTATAAAGATGACCTGGGGTCAAATAGATTTTTTTGTTTGATTTTGACAAGAGAGAAATATTATTTTGGAAGCTGTGATGGGGTAAAATAAGAAAAAGATGCCAAACCCACTTCCTCCTAGCCTCTGGGGGAAGAGGGAGAACATTTACTAGTGAGATCTGTAGGAAAAGTAGGCCCTTAGAGCACAGCAAAACTTCTGCTGGTTTCAGGTAAGCAATGAATCTATAGGGACATTCAGAGAACTTACTGATACAAGCATTTTTGCACATGTCAACCCAGAGGGCACAGTGGAGCGATCTGGGCAGTTAGGTGGAAGGTAATGTAAGCTAATAGGCTTATGGGGGTAGAGATAAAGGTTTGGAAAGGTTCCTGTGTTTAAGGAAGTGTGTTATAACCGTGGTGCTGTTGATGTGAATGATTTCATTACAGGAGATGAATAATGGATTCTAATAATAGTTTTATTCTAGACACTGATCTCTTTAGCTATTACAGGGAGTGAAACAGGCAACTTTTTCAACTGGAGTAGTGAAGGAAAGTGGTTATTTTTCTAGGATTGTGAGAATCCTTGGGGTTTCTCTTAACTTCCTCTGAGGAATCATATCTCCTTTATCATTGTATTCTCAGTGTCTAGCAAAATTACTAGCAATCCATATTTATGTAGTAAAGACAAATATACAAATCTGGTCAAGGTGATGCACACCTGTAATCCCATTACTGAGACAGAAGGATCTCAAGTTTGCAGTTAGGCTCAGCAACTTAGCCAGTTCCTCAGCAACTTAGTGGAGTTCCTCAGCAACTTTGTTTTGACCCTATTTCAAAATAAAAAATAAAATGGGCTGCGGATGAAGCTCGGAAGTAGAACTCTGGGTTCAATCCCTAGTACCACCACCACCACCACAACAAAAAAGACAAATATAAAAACAACAGTGCTAAAAGGTAGAAAAAATGGTGTGATAAATGTACTAATAAAGTAGTTTGGGAAAAAGGCAAAGAATATATCAGATTAAGAAATTAGGAAAAGATTCAATTAGGCAATGCCTTTGTGGTATGCCTTGACAGGTGACATGGTGACAGGTGGCTGACAGTGGCCCTGATGTTATACCCATGACTGTGAGAATGTTATGTGCTTACACAGCTCTTTGACAAGGATTGCTTTTGGGCATTCTGGTTACATTCTTCTATTCCTCATGATGTGAAATTAAAAGGTTTGGTTGTTCCAAATTGCTATGTACCCTTTTTTTTTTAATGTTTCCTGAGAGATAAGGAGCTAGAGATTTCCAAACAAATAACAACCAATTGAAAAGCCCAAATCATCTAATTTATTGTCTGCTTTAAAGGGAAGCTTGGGCCCATTTGGAAAGATACCAAGGGTGGAGGGAAAAAAATGAACACTTTAGAAGGTTCTATTATTTCTCCAAGGAAATAAGTGACAAAAGAAAAATGTCTACCTAGATGAGTTTTGGTAAAATGTCATTATATAAAAATGCCACATTGGGTCAGCCTCATCACACGTACAATTTAGTCGGTAGAGAGCCTGAGGGTCCTTCTATGTATAGAATGATTTCCTTGTGCTGTCAGCCCAGGAAAGTAATAACTCAATGCTTTCAATTTGGGTTTGCACCTTTGGTCTAGTTTTCAATAACATTATTGCTATAGGCTATTTTTATAAAATTCCCAAGTTGGTACAAAATTACTTTAACCTTAAGGGTTCTTTCCTACTCTTAGATTCACTTTACCTCAGGTTTTTCTATTAGTCCAGATATGATCTATGGTGGAAAAATTCCCTCTTTACAGATAGGAAGATATGAAGAAAGAGTTTGGGAGTCTTCATGTTAGTCAGATTTTCTACTTCACAAGAATTGTTCCAAACCTGGAGTCCTTATTGTAAAGGTTAATAGTGCTTAAGAGCTCTCAGGGAAAAGTGTGCAAGCCATCTAAAACACAATGACATGTTATCCATCTGATTATTTGTCTTTATCTTTAATATTATAGAAAAAATACTGCTGAGTAATAAATTACTCTAATACTTAACCAGCTTAAAATAACACATATTGGTTACTGTCCAGTTTGGAGGGTTGGGATCTGGCTGATTTTGTTTCAAGGACTCTTCTGAGGTGGCAGGAGAACTTTCTAGAAGAGCTGTGGTCATCTCCAGCCTCTACCATAACTGGAGAAACCACTTCCAATCTCATTCCTTGGTTGTTGACAGGTGTCGGTTCTTTATTGGTCCCTTGCTAAGGAGTTCTCTTCATAAGCTACCTGGCAGTCTTTGTGACACAGCAATGACTTCCCTCAGAGTAAGCCCCAAATGGAAGCCATTTTGGTCAGATACAGAATGTCCCCTGAAGAGCTCAAGGTTGATATAGTTAAGTCATGAGGCTGGAATCTTCCTAGAGTGGAAACCTAGGCTGGTGGGGTGTGGCTGGAGAAGGTGGGTCCCTTAGGGGCTGTGCTTTCGTCTTTGAATCCCCTTGCTTGCTTGCTCTCTTACTTCTGGCCTCCACAGTGTGAAAGCAGAGTTTTGTGTGAGCTTGCTCTCTCTGCCTCCTGCTGCCATGCCCTGAGCTTCAGACCCTGGCCTCACATGGACTGAACCAGTCCAAAATACTGTGAGCAAATAAATCTTCCTTTCTCTAAGTAGTGTAGTCAGTCGTTTTGGATTATAGCAGTGAGAATGCTGACCGAGACAGAAGCTGTAGCCTAATATCGCCTAATCTTGAAAGTGACCCACCTTCACCTTTGCCAAACCAATTAGTCACATGGACCAATACTGGTACCATGTAGGAGGGGACCATGCAGGGGGCCAGTGTCAAGAGGTGGGAATCACTGGAGACCATCTGGGAAGCTGGCTGTCACTACTATTAATTTAAATTAATATCTTGTTATGAAAGAATCACACATTTTGAAAATACAGGAAAGGAAACAATAGAAAAATTCATAGTTTTACTGCCCTGAAACAATCACTGCTACCATGTCATCTACTCTTGTCCTTCCAGGGACTGGTTGTGCATATAGTGATCACATGGTACATACAAACCTGGTTTTCTCTGAACTAAGATACAAACTTAGCTAGTTCCTTCCATTATAGACAATTATTTTATTATAGATTTTTCACTTTTTGTCTAAAAATGAAAACACTTCCTTTCTTTGTGTATACATACTCACTTGTACATAGGTATGATTTGCAACTTTAGTTCCCAAACCTTCACTGCCTTAGCTCCTTAAATAGGCACTAACATGTTTTTTTCTGACTTCAGTGTGTTATATGGACAGAAACACTCAAAGTCTCTGTGCCATGTATTTTTTTTTTCATTTTGGCAGCAACCCTTCAGCTGGGCAGTTCCTGCAGGGTCAAGGACTTTCACCACTAACTGTGGATATGGGAGATTTAGAGGTATAGACTGAGAGGAAGACAAAGCCAGAGTTAGATTAGAATATGTGATTGGGATGAACTGAAATGGGTCCACAGTTAAGATGAAAGCCAGAACACATGGAAGCACCTTCTTCCTGTAGGGCAGAACTAGCTTGGGCCTTTCGTCTGGAATATTGTTTCTTTGAAGGCTCCAGAAGGGGCTTGATTAGGTGTCAGCTAATAGGATGGGGAGGGAGTGCAGAGTAGCTCTAACTCTTGCCTTCTAGGTGTTAAGCGTGGGCAAGTCACAGTCCCCACTCATCTCTAGCAGCAAGACTGGAGTTGGAGTTAGTAAAGTAGAAGTCAGGGAGTTAATGACTATTTCATGTTGCTTTCTTGCTTCTAGTTTTTTAAAAAATCTTTTTTCTTCATAAAAATTAGGCTATATGTAACTTTTTGTAACATATTAATTAACACTGAACATTGATTTGGTGTTTAATATTAATAGCTCACTTTTGTTGAGTATGACAGTATTATAAATACTTGAAATATTGCAGCTTATTTAATCCAACCACTCTAGTGGATGTTGTCATTATCTCTCTTGTACAGATGAATAAAGTGGTACAAGGCTTTAAGTACCTTGTTCCAAGACACTAAGCTAGTGAATGGCATAGTCTTGCACCCAAGAGAGTGCCTTGACCTCTCTGTGCTGATGTTTCCCAGGTGCTGTGCTGAGCAATTCTCCTATTCAATCTTTATATGACACTATGAGATAGATATGATTTCCCACATTTTATAGATGGAGAAATGAGCCTCAGAGAAGTTAGTTATTTTGATCAAGCTTTCATGGCTAATATAGTCAGAGTTTGTATTCAAACCAAGGTTTTTCTGTCTCCCAATTCTGTCCTGGGAAGCATTAAGTAGAAAATTGTGGGAAAACTTCCCTTATTCTCCTTTCCATTATAGTTCTCTCTGTGTAATTTGGTACCATAGGTGTATTCTTTCAGTGTGTTTGAAAATGGCTCTCATTTTGTTTCTAACTCTCAAAAAGTAGAGGAAGCTGGGCAAGGAGGTGTGTTGGGCTTTCCATCCAGTGCCATGAAAGGGCCTGGTGGACTGGCAGAAGCCTGCTCTAGAGTACCGGGCCTCTCCCACGTGGCAGTGACTCAGCATATCAATGGTAAAGATGGTGCTGGCGGACCCCTCAGAGGGAGGTCCCGCGGATAGCCCCACCTAACCTCAGGAGGGCTATGATAGGCAGTTACCTCCTTCCGTGCTCACAGACAACAGGTGCCTCCACCTATGATAGGTTACAGGGGGGCGTAATGACCCGACCCTCATGTGCCATTGGGTCACACCCTACTGCCTGGGAGTTCCCTTTATGGCCTTTACTTTAAAACTGCACTGTCTTCCTAAATAAACGAGATCTTGCTCGACATATCTCCCAGCCCGTGGTGTTTGTTTATTTGGGCCGTCGCCGTTTACTTCCCTGTCAGTTCGTGCCACTCTCGGGCGGGACCCGAGAGAGGTGCACACCTGTAATCCCAGAACTTGGGAGGTTGAGACAAGAGGATTGTAGGTTCATAGCCAGCCTCAGCAACTTAGTGAGGCCCTCAGCAACTAATCTAGACCCTATTTCAAAATAAAAAATAAAATAGTGCTGGGGTGTAGCTCGGAGGTAGAATGCCTCTGGGTTCAATACTTAGTACCAGAAGAATAAGAAAAATAAGAATAAGAATAATAATAAGAAGAAGAATAAGAAGAATAAGAAGAATAAGAAGAATAAGAAGAAGAAGAGGAAATGTAGAAAGGGATGCATTTTGGACACAAAAGTTCCCTCCTCCACACATATACTTGGTGTCATGTGAATTGTGCTTTTCCAAACTTCATGTGAATTACCAATTGCCAGTATCTTAGAATGTAACTGCATTTGGAGAAGGGACTTTCAAAGAGTTAATTAAATTGAAATGAGGATGCAAGGGTAAATTCTACTCCAATATGACTAGTGTCTTCTTAAGAAGAAGAGTTTGTATGCACAGACATATGTGTGCATAGAGAAGTCCCCAGGAGGACGTAGTGAGGTGGTGGCCAGCTGCAAACAAAGAAGAGAGGCCACAGAAGAAGCTGAACCTGTCAGCACCTTGCTCTTGGGCTTCCGGCCTGCAGAAAAATAATATGAAGAATAAATTTCTATTGTTTTAAGTCTGTGGTATTTTTCTGTTACAGCCCTAGCAAACTAATGCACCAAGCAAGAAGAGTTCTTGTGTCCTTCTAATAGCACTATGAAATCAACCACTTATATAATTCTGTCTTCTGTCCTGAAAGAAGGACGTCATCTTTTCCTTCTTTGTGACATATACTCATTGAAAACTGTGAGCTCTTTTGAAATCAGATCAGATATCACTAGAGGTTTATGCTAGATTTTAGGTGTGCTTGTGTGGGGTATCGAATGAGAAAGCCAGTATTGGGCCAAGAGACTTTTGTCAGGCATAGTGAGCTCCTGATTAAGATGCAGATAATTTTCAACTCTAAGGAAAAGAAATGAGTTAGGATGATTAATGAACTTACAGTTGGATGAAAAAGCTTCAAATACTTTTAAATTGAAATTGTTTTTAGAAAAGAGTTTTTTTCTTATAGAACTAACATAGACATAAGAAGTAGGAAATAAGCAAATTGTCTTTTTTTTTTTAAAGTGGGACCTAAAAATAAGAGTCAAACTGTGATTCTTCTTTAAATTGCTAAGAGTTACTTTCACTCTCTATTCATTCTTTTTGGCAGACAGCCCTACTTACCTTCCAACTCTACAAGCTGCTTCTTCCATAACAATAGCAACTACAACAAGATTTACCTATCTCCTCCCAAAGCTAGTCTTCCCAACTAAAAACAAAATTAAAGCCTCTGTTTCCAGTTAAAAATACTCAGCCTTTTATACTCCTAGAGTTGTCCATACTATCCTATTATGGTGTTTATGTACAACTGGATTACAGTTTCCAAGAAATCTATCATTTCCCTATTTTTTTTTAAATACAAACTCAAGTGTAATGTGTCTCGTGCTCTTCTTCCTTTCACCTTTTTCTGCCGGCAACAATGGAGATATACCTGAAGACAAAGCTGCTGTCTTGCAGCCACGAGGGGAAATTGACATGTTAAGAGCAGAAGAACTGGAAGCTAGGAGGAGCTTCTGCCTTTGCTGGTTTTCCTTCACAGCTGTTCCAGCCCTTGGCTTCTCTCTGGCAATTTAGGTATAAAATTAGTTAGTATTTGATTAAGCTACTGTAATATATTATTCTCTCTCTCATCCACCAAACATTTCAAATCAATATCTGGACTACTTCACACTTCTGTTGTTTTGTTAAAACATTTTATATGAGAGTACTATAGCAACAGGTAGATATGTTGTGTTGTATTCCCAGATAGATTATTGCTTCAAGTAAGTCTTTGCAGATTTCCAACAGGAGGACAAACAATAATCCAAAATATAAGTATAAATTAACACACTTTATTTAGGAAATGTTATGTGTTTTCCAGTGCTTGAAAAGACTTAAAAATAGCCGCGGGGCTTATTATATTGAGTTGTCTTGAAAATACCCATTACCTCTGCTCCAATTTTGTCATGCCACACTCTCTTCCTCCAGGTTTGCTTGATTGCTTGTGTTCTCTTGTTCCCAGAGAAAGAGAACAAATTATTTTACAATGAGTAGCAGATACAAATAGAGTGCTTGACATTAAGAAAATTATATGCAAATTAAATAGGAAAAAATTTTAAATAGAGTATATATTTTAAACATTTGGTTAATCTTGGTGATAAGATTTCTATATTTTTCTTAAGTTTCACCTTGAGTCATTTCAAGTCTCAGATTTAGAAGCAGATTATGGAGAAGATATGAAGTTTGATGGTAATGTAACCAAAGTTATTTTCAGAATGGCATAGATTTTATTGTCATAACTCAGTAAATCCTGAAATGTAAATATATTCCACTCTTTATCCATTTGATTCATGCATTTATTCATGCAAATGCATATATATATGCACATTGCACACATATATATATATATGAATACACATTGTAAATGCTGAAAACATACAATTTTTGACTGGTTTGGTAAATATGAAATAAATTCACTGGTAAACAAATCTATTTTTAAGTTCTATGATTGCAAGCAAATATTTGGGGGAGATGTTAGGCAATAGAGAAGGAATAATGTTATTACTAAGCCTGGCACAGTGGCACACACCTGTAATCCCAGTGCTTGGGAGACTGAGTCAGGAGGATCACAGGTTTGTGGCCAGCCTCAGCAACTTAGTGAGGCCCTCTGCAACTTAGCGAGTCCCTGTTTCAAAATTTAAAAAAATAAAATAGGGTTGGGGTATAGCTCAGAAGTACTGGTTCAATCTCCTACCACAAAAAATGTTATTACTATATTTTTATATTATATTCATATAAAATGACTTTAAAGGTCTTATAAGTTTGCATTAAAGAAAGAAAGCAGACATATGGTTCTTGATATCTTTTACAATATTTCTGCTGAATGATGTATTTTTGTGGGCATATTTGAATATTGTTATGTCTAATGTTTTCCAACATAAGGAAATCCTTGCGATGAACCCAAATCACAGGAAGGGTTAGGGATTCATCCCATTTTCCATTCTGGTTCTTGGCTCAGACTGTCCCAAACATGGAAATAAACAGCTTATCTGCAACAAAAACACTGACCTTTTTTGGAACAAGATTTGTGGTTAAATATTAGTTTCACACGACTTGCTTTCTGAAACACATGGACATTTATATACAATGAAGAGTAGGTTAGTAAAGGTAAAGCACACAAATATTATGTGTTTTAAAGTCAGTACTTTGATTTCAATGGGTAAACTATACCCAACATTATGTGTTGGCCCTAGCCATAATAGTAAAATTGGATAAAGTTTTTTTTTTCAAGCATCTTGCCACTTTTCCTTCCTTTTTCTCTTTGAGTTCTAGACTCCTCTTCTTTTCCTACTACTACAGCCACCAAAATATCCCTGCTCTCTTCTCCTCCAGAGGCCAGAGGATATGTAACAAGTACAGCAGGACCTTGTAATCGTGTCCACTATCTTTAAGCCCTGATCCTGAACCAATTACTTTATACGATTTACATAATTTCTCTAATGTTCTTTTTCTAATCTGTAAGCTGAAATGAATAACTCTTCTTTTATAAAATTATAAGAATTCTCAAAAGATATGATGGAATGCTTGGCACATCATAGTTCTGAATTTTAAGATTATTATTATCCAGGCTGTCCCCTTCCCCCAACTACATTTCTACTTCAAAATTATTTCTATCCCCTTCCCATATAAGCACTCCCATTTTCTCTGTAATTTTGTGTCAGATTACTGAGAAAAAGGGTAAAGAAATGAATTTAAATATGAATTACTTATAACAATGTGTAGACAGATTAACAAACAATATGAATTTGATGAGGCACAGAAATGAAGTTGTTAGCCTTTTTCTTTTTAAAATCACTTCCTTTAACTATTTTGTGGAATTTCCATTTCCATTTCTTACTGAAATCTTGGGGGAAATCAAATAGATTGCTCATCTGATCGCTCTGTTATTTAATATCAGCCTGGCTAACTTAGGTCCAGTTTAAGCCTTTTTCTCCTGACCATCAACAACAAGACTTTCAGCTCCAAGGACTTGGTATTGGGAAGTAGCAAGGTCTGGTGCAGGGGCTTTTCCCCATCCTCACCTTCCTGAAGCTCTTTTTCTTCTGGTATATTGAGGACAAGGAAGTGATATGGGAGGAAAAGGTAAGTCAAATGACTCATTTAATTGGGGTTGCTCTTGTTCTCTCTTGACTTTACCAATTTCCCCAGTAATGAGATTGAAGGGAAAGGTGATCAAATGCTGATTCTCTCATGAGGTGCAGTTGTGAACTCTTTAGGATACCCTTCAGGAGCCTCACAGCTATGTAGTTCTCTGCCACAGAAGGTCAGTTCTGCCTGGGACTCTCCCCTCCCATGAATCCTTAGGAGTAGAATCGCAGACAATAAGGCAAGGCAGCTGTCCAAGGCGATCTGGGGACAAGTTTTGCTACAGTCTCCCAAATCATACCACTTAGATGGGCAGTATCTAATCTGTGTACTTGCTCCTGAATCCATCACTGCTTAAGAGAATTGCATTTATGCAGTCTTTATCTTCACTTACCTAACAGAATGTGGTGGCACAGGAGGGCATAGCATTTGAAAAGTGAAGGAATTAAAATGGTTCTTGCAAAGATGGGAAAAACGAGTAAAATCTTGAATGAACCAAAGTGAAAATATATTTTGTCCAAGCAAGCCAAAGTCTCAGGGACTAAATATTCTTGGCATTCCGAATTACATCTTCTGTGAAAATGTGAATATTCCATATGGATAAGGAGGAATTACTTCTTGGCATCTTAGGGATGTGGTCAGATTTGTGCTATGGAGAAGGTGACACATGTTTAACATCTAGGCTGTCTGAAATGCACTGGCCTTCTATGTTCCCATCATGTAGCCCAACAAAGTTATTGGTAAAACTTCAACTAAAATAATTATCATCTCTGAAACAAATTATGAGGAAATATTTACTCTGATAAAGCTGTTAATTAAAGCGTAACTTACCACCATGCAGGGCCCAAAATTTAGGTCATTCCACTTACTGTTTGGCTCTTAATAAGAAATTAAAGTTTAGGTTCCTTTTCTAGAAAGTAAAAATAATCTCTATATTTTTTCCCTAGTTTTTATTCTTTATTTTGAAACAGGGTCTCACTAAGTTGCAGAGGGTCTCACTAATTAGCTGAGGCTGGCCACGAACCCGGATCTTCCTGTCTCAGCCTCCCAAGTACTGGGATCACAAGCATGCACCACCATGTCTGGCTTAATCTCTATATTTTTGAAAGAGCCAACATACCTTACAAAAAAAAAAGGGGGGGGGGGAGTTACATCACCATCACATCCAGGCCAAGACTGAATAGTCTTCCTCTTACTAGATACTAAAACCAAAAAATATTTTTGCATAGTTAATTGTTTGTGTGTTGCTGGGAGTGGTAGTGCACACCTGTTATTCCAGTACTTGGGAGGCTGACTCGGAGGACCACAGGTTTGATATCAGTCTCATCAACTTAGCAAGACCCTCAGCAACTTATTGAGATCGTGTTTCAAAATAAAAAATAAAATAGGACTGAGGGTGTATCTCAGAGATAAAATGCTCCTTGGTTCAGTCCTCAGTAATACACACACACACACACACACACACACACACACACACCACACATTGTCTGTGTGTACACCCACACTATAATGAAGTAACCCCCCCCCCTTTAAGCCATTTTTATAATCTTCAGAATGAGCAGCTACTTTGAAATCATCTACCAAGTGCAATTGAAATTTGTGATCTCCCTCTGGGCCACTAAAACTGTTACATTTGGATATTTTAGGGGATGCCACAATAAGTTGGCAGAGTAAGACCTTCTAGTGCTTGTCCCCCACAGAAACATGAATCTGAACAACTATCCACACAAGAAAACAACATCCACAAAAGCTGAGGAAGCCAGGTGGGAGATTTCAACTCCTAGAGGCAGCAAAGATATAAGAAATGACCCAAGGAAGAGGATTGGGGGGTGGTGGCAGTTTGTCATCACCTGAGTCACCTCTCCTCATATCCCCTGGCAGTGTAGCATGGAGTTAGAGATCCTCCACCTGGGGAAAGGAGAAGGACGTGTGCCCTGGCCTCTGCCTTAAACTTCAACACCAGACCTGCCCCAGTAAAACCCAGTACCAGGCGGGCTTTCCTAGCTTTAGACAACGGGTCAATACCCTCAGAATCAACTTCTAGCCCCAACCTGCTGCCAGGCTGACCTTGGTGGTCCTAAGCTTTGGGCCTGTCCGCAGAGTCATTCTCCAGACTGGCCCAGAGGTCCCAGGCTTTGCACTGCTCCCAGGAGTAGGCTGACCCCAATGGCCCCAGGCTTTAGGCTGACTCCAGTACCAGGTTGACCACCACAGGCCCAGTTATCAGGCTGACATCAGTGCATCCACCCTTCGGGCTGGCCACTGCAGATACAGGGTCTAGATCCACCCTGAGCCAGGTTGCCCCATACAGCCCAGGTTTTAGGACTGTCCTAATGCCAGTTTGGCATTCTTGGTCTCAGAGATCAAGCCAGTGCCTAAGTACACAGGCTCTAAACTTGTTCAGTGCTAGTCCCTTCAGTTCCACACTCCAGACCCTGTGGTTCCATACTCCAGCAGACTAATAGTCCAGGCCCATCCCTATACCCCAGTGCTGGGCATGTTCCCACGGACTGATGCTCCAAGACAGTCCCTGTGAACCCACGTGTAAGGCCAGTCCCAAGACCCCAGGACTCAGGCCAGTCACCATCCCCAAGGCTCAAAACACAAAGGTAGGACTCAAGGTCCCAGGCTCCAGACCAAATCACACAGACCCAGCTTCGACACCAGCATCAGCACTAGGCCAAATCCTGGCTTCAGGCTATTTTCTGTGGCCCCAGGTTCCAATTAATATATGGTCCAGGCCTGTTTCAGAAAATATAGGCTTAAGGCTCACACAAGTATATCCTGGAGCCAAGGTGGGCTTCACATACCAAGGCTTCAGGACCACTCCTGTAGGCCCACGCTCCAGGAAACCCCTGTGGAACCAAGATCCAAGCCCATCTTTGTGGACTCAAGCTCCAGGTACATCCCAATGAACCTTTCATGACAGAAGGGTTGATTCCATGAAGGGTCTGGAGGGGTTACCAGTAGGGGAGAAAGGGGAACGAAACGCGGGTCCTTGGAAAAGAATTTTAGCATGAGCCAGTCAGAGACATAGACAAAGACTTATCTAGAAAAGCAAGAAATACACATTCAAGGAGATAGGATGCAATAGAGTGAGACAGTGAGACAGTGAGAGAGATGCATTGGAAGGTAATAGTTCTACTTTTATAGGAGGCTTTTGTGAGGGGGGAACACGAGAAGCATGTGTGTTGGCATAGGCTTAATAAGCTCAACTCTTTTGGTTGTGGAGCATAGAGTGGGTCACAGTGGTCTGATTCTTCTCAGAATCTTCACAGGGTGACATCTAGTTGATGGATAGCACTTGGACTGTACCCATATCATTGAGTTCTGAACAATATCTTTCTCTGAACTTTATTTGATCACTCTAAAAATACATTCTTTAAGCTAACAAAGTATATAGTCACTAATTAACTGGACTTACAGTGCTCTATGATTTATTGAACCTTTTAAGAATTCAGTCCTTCAGAATAAGGGTGATGTTGATCATGGAGTTTTTAGATTTAAAGTTACAGCTCCTATTTCCTTCCCTGTTTGTATCCTTTCTACCCATTTCTTTTATTTCTTCTATTCTACTTCATACCCAGGCACCAGGCATCTTCTAGTTCTTCCCTGGCCCTTGAAAACTCAGGCTCAAGGCCAACCCCAGGATCAAGTGGATCAGGGTTTCATGCTGATTCCCATAGATACAAGCTATAGACCTCCCTTCATGGACCTAATTAGCAGATCCATTCCTGTGGGCCCAGACTCCAGACTCAACTTTAAGTTCTCAGGTGCCAGACCCACCCAACTGAGAACCAGGCATCAGGCCAGCCTGTTCAAGGACATCAGCAACAAGCCTACCCACAGCCCACACCAGACAGCATTTCCAGTATCTCTGGATGCTGGATGGATTGATGGTGAAGAACTTTCCCACAATGGTATGAAAAAATAAAAAGAATCTGAATAGACATTTATCAAATGAAGACATACAACAAGTGGTCAACAAATATGAATAATTGTTCAACATCACTACTCAATAGGGAATTGCAAGAGAAAAACCACAATGAGATAATCACCTCACACCTGTTAAAATGATAACTATCAAAAAGATAAAATAGAAATGCTGGCAAGAATGTGGAGAAAAGGGAATCCTTTTGCATTTTTGGTGGGAATATAACTTATATTGTGGAAAACAGTATGGAGGCACCTGAAAAACTAAAAATGAAACTACTATATAACCCAGAAATCTCACCACTACTGCATATACATCCAAAAGAAAATGTTGAAGTATATCAGAGAGATATCTGCACCCCCATGCTCCTTGCTGCTTTATTCACAATAACCGCTATGACTCCACTGTTCATCAACAGATGGAGAAAATATGGTACATATACTCAGTGTATATATTCAGCCTTAAAAAAGAAAAATGTCCTGTTATTTGAACAACCTGGGTAAACCAGGAAAAATATTAGGATAAGTGAAATAGGGCTGGTATAGAAAGACAAATACTGCATGAACTCATTTATATGAGGAATCTAAAAATGATGGGCTCACAGAATCAGAGAGTAGAATAGTGGTTACCAGGGGCTGGGGAGGGGATTTCGAGAAGATATTGGTCAAAGGATAAAAAAATTCCAGTTATATAGGAGGAATAAGTTCAACAGATCTGTTGTACAACATGGTATCTGTAGTTAATAATAATGTATCTTGAAATTCATGAAGAAGACAGATTTATTTATTTATTTATTTTTTCGGTACGGGGGATTGAACCCAGGGGCTCCGCGCTATACCCCCGGCCCTATTTTTTATACTTTATTTTGAAACCGGGTCTCACGAAGTTGTGGAGGGCCTCACTAAGTAGAGAGAGAGAGAGAGAGAGAGAGAGAGAGAGAGAGAGACAGGGAGAGAGAGAGCTGAGGCTGGCGGCGGATCCTCCGGTCTCCGCCTCCCAAAGTACTGGGATTACAAGCGTGCGCCACCATGCCTGGCTCAAGAAGACAGATTTTAAGTGTTCCTATGACAAAACATAATAAACGTGTAAGGTAACATATATGTTAAGTAGCTTGAATGAAACACTCCAAAATGTATACATAATTTGAATCATCATATTGTACATGATAAGTACATAAAAATTTCATCAATTCAAAATCAACCTGTTTTTAAAATACAAATAAATAAAATGGTCACATTTAGGATCATCCACTGTTTCCCTGCTAGTCACATTTCCACTTGGAAGAATTTCATTTTGGACAACAGTCTTGCTTTGTGTCAGGAAGTTTTCCCTTTCCATTCTCTGTTTCCTGTTTCAATTGGCAAATTTCCCTATGTTCATACTTTCATCTAAACCCTTTGCCCTCCATATTATTTATTTCCATCTGGCCCTTCTCATCTAGTTTCTTTCCTGAGGTTCATGAACTGTTTGTCCAGATGTTTCTAATAACAACCTTCAAAACGGATATAAGCTACTGCCTAAATGTGAACCTGCTTCTAATACGTGACCAAGTCGGGGCTCATGGTGCAGACCTTCCCACAGCAGCATCCTGCCTGTTGCACAAACACCCCATGTTTCTCACAAGTTCTTGTTGGTTCATTAGTCCTCTTTTGTTTATATTTGGTGGGTGCCTGAATATTTAGTTAGTAAAGATGTTCATTCAAAATCGAAATTTTGGTTTATTTATCTGTATTAACAAGAGTAGAGATGTGTGCAAACCATGTAGTCTACAGAAGATAGAAAAGTATTATTTTCACAGAAATTTCAAAACCAAAAATTACTCCATACTTTGAAATTGATGCATATATCCTAAAAATAAAATAAATCATTATATATAAAATTCATGGAAGCTTATAGTAATTCCAAAAGCAATAATTGTGAGAATGACTCTCAATAGTGCTTTTCAAAAGTACCTGAAGATTCTTAGTAGAAAAAATTCCCTAGGAATAGTGTACAATTCTTCAATGTAACAACATAAAATATAATTTTTTCAAGATAGAAATGGCCTGGCATCTTATCAAATTCACTGGATGTCTCCAATGTGGATACTATGGAGTGCACACTTGACTGAGCATTAGATGGTTGAAAGTCACAATCAATAGTTGGCCAAGGTGGATATCATGATATAAAAAAAGAATATCAAATACCGAGATAGACCTAAAATACTATTAACTACATTTAATTACTAAAATCTTATTATAATTATAGCAATTGCATTTTAAAACTTGACATTATAGTACAGAAGCATATCTTCAATGTTAGCACCTGGTAGATTGCCCATCATTTTCAGCTGAGGTTGGAAGAGGAGTAAATTCTTTTGTTTTCCTATAATCTAGGATATAGCTGGTGCAACCGTGAGACTGGTTTCTCAAATCGCCCCGCCTCTCTAGTTCTTTAGCTCCTGGACTGTAGGGTGATGATGCTATACGAGGAATGCTGCGGCCCCACCAACCAAAGCCCTGTCCACCCAGAAGAAGATGGTTTGGGATATTTTCAGAAGTAGTCTCGGAATTTTGGCTTTCACTTCTATTTTTACATCTAATATGTCAACATGCATTTACTGCTCTGCTCAATCACTTGAAAAAATTTTGTCTTTAAATCTTGGACTGGAACATTTGCAATAGAACAATATAATTGGCTTTTGGCATGAGAAAGTTGCTTATGAATATTTCACTGCCATTCAGGTTTCTGTCTGTCTGTCCTTGGCAAGCATGACATTTTAGCAACTTCCCTGGAGAGGAACGATAAGAGGGTCTGTATAGCAAGCATCATGTGAAAAAGTCTCTTACCTCATGATATATGGGTTTGATTTATTCAGCCAGTTTCAGATAAGGGTAAGCTGGGGAAACAACTGTTGGTCGTTAACATGTCCAGAGAGGTTGATGTCGTTATCTGCAAAGTACGTAATAAGGCCTGCTTTCTTATTTTCCAACAGCTTTTGAACTTGTGTTATAGTTTGGATCTGGAGTGTCCCCCAAGTCTCATGTGCTAAAGGCTCATGGCACTGTTGGCCGTGGCAGACGCATCAGGAGGAGGGGCCTAGGGTAAGGACGTGAGGCCATGGGGGCGTGGTCTTGAAGGGGATATTGGAACCCTGGCTCCTCTCTCTCTCTGTCTCTCTCTCTCTCTGCTTACTGGCCACTGTGACATAGGCAGATTTGCTCTACCATGTGCTCTCCATCATGATGTTCTGCCTCACCCAGGCCCAAAGCAGTGGGGCCAAGTGACCAGGAACTGAAACCTCCGAAACTGTGAACCAAATGAATATTTCCTACTTTTCAGTTTTCTCGGGTATTTTGTGACAGAAGCAAAAAGCCAAGAAATGCATTATATACTACCACTTGTTTCATTTCGGTTAAGCAACTTATAATTATGAGATAAGATAGTTCAAAATATCTTGTTTTTATTTGTTTTGTGGTGCTGAGGATCAAATCCAGGGCCTCAAGCATGCTAGGCAAGTACTCTACCATTGAGCTATACTCTCAGCTCAAAATATTATGATATCTAGCATGTAGCCTATATTTTAGCAAATGTTGATTTTCATTACAAGTTTACATTTTATAGTGATTACCAATTTTTTAATGGAATATTCAGATGTTAGTAACTAATCCAAGATGGGTTAAATTAATAGACATCTAATATAACAAGTATAGTAAAACATTGATGTTAGAATCTTAGTGATAGATCCATGGAGTCACTATAAAGTTTTTTCACTTTTTCTTCTTTTGAAAATTTGCATAATAAAATATTAAAGAAAATAATAATAAATCTAAACAACATGGATTACATGGTAAGTTAGGATTTCTGGGGAGAGCAACTAAGATTTGCAACAGGAAGTTCATCAGCAGTGTTCAGATTCGATAGATATCAGGAAAGGAAAGCAGGATTTGGTACAGGGTGTAGTTCAACCATGGTGCAGTTGCAAAAGACACCTCAGCTGATCCTAAGGGAAGCTGGGTTGACTCTTCCAAATAACAAATGAGTGGACAGGCCAAAGCCTTTGCATCCACTTCAGCCAGTTACTGGTTGTAGTCTGCCCACTGGGAGAGATGTAACTTTGGCCAAGGTAGCTCCCCCAATGGCAGGCAGCTCCTGGGGAAGGACAGCCAGGCATACTGGTGCATGCCTGTAATCCCAGTACTTAGGAGGCTGATACAGGAGGATTGCAGGTTCGAAGCCAGCCTCGGCAACTTAGCAAGGCCTTCAGCCACTTAGCAAGATGCTGTTTCAAAGTAAAAATAAATAAATAAACAAATAAATAAGTGAGTAAAAAGGGCTGGAGTGTAACTTGGGGGTAGAATGCCCCTGGGTTCAATCCCCAGTACCAAGAAACAAAACAAAACTCACACACACAAAAAAACAGACTATGTACAAAGGTTACCTACATGATCATTTATCCATTGATAATTTGATGATAGGAGTTACAGATGCCAGAACTGAATTTGAGTAGCATTCAGTTTATCAGATAAAGCAAATGAATAATATCATATTTTGCCAATACCCATGTTGAAGCCACACTTTGGTACAACCTATACACACATTGGTGTTTGAAAATTAATTTTACTTTTTATAAAAAAACTGTAGATTCTCTTTAAAAACAAAGAAAATCATTACAAGTCAATAGCACTTTAAGTGAATGGGAAACTGCTGATGCCTCTCACAGAAACAGCAGTCTATCCACTGTGTGAATTTCCATGTTACTATTTCCCTTATGATTGAGTAACTTCCTTAAACAAACATCCAATTTAATTATATGCTTAAGAGCCGGGCGTGGTGGCGCACGCTTGTAATCCCAGTACTTTGGGAGGCGGAGACCAGAGGATCCGGGTTCGCGGCCAGCCTCAGCTCTCTCTCTCTCTCTCTCTCTCTCTCTCTCTCTTTCTTTACTTAGTGAGGCCATCCGCAACTTCGTGAGACCTGGTTTCAAAATAAAGTATAAAAAATAGGGCTGGGGGTGTAGCGAGGAGGTAGAACGCCCCTGGGTTCAATCCCCAGTACCGCAAAAAAAAAAAAAAAAAAACAAACCAATTTAATTATATGCTTAAATTTACCAAAAAAGAAATGCACTATTAAATGTAGTTACTTTGTAGTATAGCTACCATTTCTTGTACATTCACTGCATATCAGAAATTGGTTTTATGCTTTAAGTATATTACATAGTTGACCCAGGAAATACAGGAAAATGAGAATTTAGAGAGTTGCAATTTTTCTGTTTCCTCTTTTTTCACAATTTTAGATACCCCATGTAGGTGAAATGCAGTTTTGGTCCTTCTACGACTGGCTTATTTCACCTAGCATAATAGACTCAAGGTCCATTTATGTTGTAGCTAATGATAGGGTGCCATGGATCATTTGAGCTGTAATAGAAAAATTAAGCAAAATACCTTGGACTGGGTAATTTGTAAACAGCAGATATTTATTTATTTCTCACAGTTCTGGAAGCTAAGAAGTCCCATCAAGATCAAGTGGCAAGCATGCACAATATCTGGTGAAGGTTTGCTCTCTGCTTGGAAGATGGTGCCTTCTGAGCCCTCACATGGCAGAAGGGGTGAACACTTCTCCTCTATGCCTTTTTTATAAGGACACTGATCTCATTCATGAGGTCAATCCATGTTTCAACACAAAGATTTGAGGGGACACAAACATCCAGACCATAGCACAAGATTTCCATTCTTTTAGAACTGAATAACGTTCCATGTATGTATATATATCACATTTTCTTTATCTTTTCATCTGCAGAGGAATGCTTAGATTGTTCCCATCTCTTGGCTATTATAAACAATGTTACAATGAACACAGGAGTGTAGATATTTCTTTGACATAGTGATTTCATATTCTTTGGAAATATACCCAGGAATGGGATTGCTGAATCATTTGATAATTCTGTTTTTAGTTTTTTGAGGTATCTTCATACTATTTCCCATGAAGAGTATACCAAGTTACATTTCCACCAATGATGCTCAAGGTTTCCCTTTTCTCTACATCCTTGCCAGCACTCGTCTTTTGTCTGTTTGATAATGGTCATTCTTACAGACGTAGGGTGAGATCTCCTTGTGGTTTTAAGCTACATTTCCCTGATGATCAGTGATACCAAATATTTCTTTTCATTCACTAATTGACCATTTATGTTTTCTTTTGAGAAATGTCTATGGAGATATTTTGCTCATTTTAAGTCAAGTTATTTGTCTTTTTGCTATTGAATATTATCTTATTATATATATTTTGGACACCCTATCCTTCATACGGTTTGCAAATATTTTCTCCTATTGTGTAGATTGTCTTGTCACTCTGATAATTACTTAACATGAGATAGTTTATTACTACAATTTTTTTGATGGTGCTGGGGATCAAACACAGGGCTTTGTGTATGCTAGGCAAGAGCTCTACCACTGAGATGCATCTCCAGCCCTTTTCCTAAAGCTTTGCATTAACTTCAAAGTGGCTTAGTGAACCCAGATAATAATTTTTTTCCATTATTGCTAGGGGCTTGGGCATACATCAGAATGTTAAGGCTGCAACAAAAATCCACAGGTTAAAAAAGAGGTTAAAAAAGAGATTGTAGCATCGCTTTGCTCCCCACCATATATTTCCGTCTGCTTTGGAGCTATATTCATTAGTCTAAGAATCACTGATAAAAAATTCAAAAATGTTGTGGTGATCTGTTTATGAAATTTTTACTGTGTTATAGAAAGCAATAGAGGAAGCTTTCCTTTACATGTGATGTCTTAAAGCAAAAAGGTTGATTTGTCAGGCAACTCTGTTAATATTGTTGCCAACAGCAGAGAAAGGACATACAGAACTCTCTGATGAGACTCTCTACTGGGGCCTCCATCAAAATTAAGAGCTATTTCTTGAACACAAAAGCAGCCCTGGGCATCATTTAAATCACTGTAGCCTAGTACAATTCAGAAGCCAGTGAATTCTGAAAGAGCATATGTAATTTCTTCCTTTAGTGATGACGTCTCCTCCTAGCAAAACCATCCAATTAAATGGAATGATGTTCTGGGTGTTACTTATGTCTGGGAGTCCAGTTTAGGAAATAACTACAGGGTCATTACTAATGAATATCATCTACTATGCTGTGTGCCATGTAAACCCTTCTATCAGTGAGACTGACATTTCAAACCTGATACCACAGTACTGGTGACAGTTTGGAAACAGGATGCTAAAACTCAAGAGACTAAATCAGCTAACATACTGATGAGTGCCAGTTAAAATGTAGTCCTGATCTGTTGATAAGAAAATTGCCAGAGGCATAGTGGGATAACCTCAGACCTTCTACTATTTTTGGAAAAGAAAACACCGGTAAAGCATCCTGCTCCATGTGCAAGCTCCTCCTCATCTTAGACCAAGGCAAGGGAAGAGCTACCTGACATGAAGTTAGTTCTGAAGGATGAAGATGAGAATTTCCCTGCCAAGGCTATCATTTGAGATTTTTATAAAAAGATAATGATCAGGGAGGAGCTGTAGGTAGCTGTTCAGAATGAATGCTCAGTCTGAAGTAAGTTTTCAATGGGGTAAACCTGAGGTACTGAGAATGACCACTATGTAGTTGTCAGATAAAGGGTGGGGGAGCTCAGAGCCTCATCATAATGGGAAGAGGAGAAGCTACAGGGTACACATCTAAGCACCAAGCTATCCATTACACATCCAGACAGTGGTTATGGGGATCCAGTTGTGTTTCAGATACTTCAGAGACAAAGGAGCATGGTAGAAATCCTGTGATGAGCCCACTGATGTTGTTCTTCTCAGTATTGTCCCTATGAATGCTGGGTTCATTTATAGAGTGATTTCCTTTTTACTGTTGGAGAAATATAACTAAAAACAAAATATTCTCTATAAAGTTAGTAGAGTAGGAAAACAGTTTTATTATTGAATGAGTATTAAACCAGGATATGATGCACATCATAGTCAATCCACAAAGAGCTTGCAAAGGCAGAAAGCAACCTTATCCTTTCACATAGCGTAACAGATGCTATCTATTACACACACACTTTCAAGGTGCACGATGACTAGTCCTCAAGGAAGAGGACGTATCAGCACCCTTGGTGAGACACGGTTCATTCACCTGGTGATTGGGTTGACCTTCTGCATTAGCTAATGGCTTTACAGGGGACAAACTTCTATCTTTTGGACAGGAGGTAGTTCCCAACTTGGATCAAAGGGACCCAGAGAACCTGGACTCCTATCCAGGAGTCCAGCTGGGAGACTAAGTCCCTTGATGTTTGCATTTCAAAGAGATAGCTCCCAGGACTTTGAGAATGACATTCCTGCGATACAAAGTTGACAAAAGGCTAGTTTTCAAGGTGAGTATATACATTTCAAAGAGAGGAGAAAGTACTTACAATTGTAATTTTTCTTTTTTGTGTTTTTGGTACTGGGTATTTAACCCAGGGGAGTTCTTCCTCTGAACTATACCCCCAGCCCTTTTTAATTTGAAACAGGGTCTCACTAAGTTGCTCAGGGTCTCACTTAGTTGCTGAGGCCAGCCTTGAACCTGCCATCTTCTTGTCTCAGCTTCTCAAGTAGTGGAATTACAGGTGCCTGGCCAATAGTGATTTTTCTAAAGTAAATGCCCTAAGAAAATGGAGGGGAGACAAATCTCTTCCCTTAATATTCAACAGTGAGACTTGATCAAGCCTCTTGTTTTTAATTTACATTTGTCCATGCATTATAATAAGTAACATTTCTGGTAAACTCCACTCTCCTAAAATTTAAAAACAAGTCATACACCATCTTTCCATGTTAGTAGTCGCATATCTAGTATGCATTTAATGAGAAATTACATACTGATCACTAATATAAATTCAGATACTCTTTAGATCTGTGAGAATATAATTGCATCTTTTCTGTCAAAGGAGGTAGTTTTACTTAAACGGCCATTTTGTAACCTGGTAGGAACTTACATTCCTTCCCCAAATTAACATCTCTTAAGAGATTACAGGTGTCGACCCTCCCCCATCTTCCCCTGTAACTGACCAGGAAGAATTTGAAGCTGTAACTTCGACCAATAGGAGTTCAGCGCAGGAGGAGCCTTGCGTTAGGGATATAAGACCCACTGGGTTCTTTGTGAAGCGTGCTCTCTCTCATATCTGGGAGTACCCTTTTTTGCAAAAAAGTAAAATTGCCTTGCCAAGCAATTTTCGAACACGTGCGGCTTCTTTAGACGCCATAAAAAGTTGTTTCTAACAATTGGCGCCAACGCGGGGCATAGCGCCCCTCCAGGGTGGTGAGGACCCCCTCTTCTTAAGGGAGACGCGTCCTACTGCCGTGTTGCGGTAGCCTTCAGAGAGGGGACTCACAATCTCTGGAGCAGGTGATAAACCTTCAGGTGAAAATTGTGAGGTAACGCGGGGAGAAGGTCTTAATAAATACCGCGGCGACGAGAGATTCACGCGTGGAGTCAGGTATGAACACTTCAGGGAGAAGCAAGTAATACTTGGGTGGTCGGGACACTCTGGGGGTTGTGCATGTGTGTGCTTGAATGAGCATGCAGTGCGGTTACACAACCGGGAAGGCCGGGGTGGGGAAGTAACGGCTGTGTGTACTTGGATGAGGGGTAACAGGTGTGGAGTCTGAATCTGCCGTTCTGTTTTACACAATAGCCAGAGTAGCTACTTTAAAAAATGCTAAGCTCTGCCATTTCTCTGGTCTCAATTCCTCAATCACTCTAAGTTTCAAATAAAACCCAAAGTTATTTTTATGGCCTTGTTCCTACATGCTCTGGCTCCTATTTAAGTCTAGGGCATCATTTCCTACCACTCTCACCTTTACTTTCTAGCCTCTGGTTACCTTTGCCTCCCTGATATTCCTCAAACATGCCAAGCAAATTTCTATTTCATGCCTTTGCATTTATAATTTCTTCTTGGAGTGGAGAATTTCATTCTCTTACTTAATTCATGCTTCAGTTCAAATGACACCTCCCAAGGAGATCTCTCTGAACCCAGTCTTTAAAATAGTCCCTCATACTAATCCCCTTATTCTGTTAAAATTGTTTTATAAAACTCATTACTAGGTATGTGTATGTATGTTGTGTGTATGTAAATTGCTTGTTTATTGTCTGTTTCATTCACTAGAGTATTAGCTACATGAGAGAAGGGATTATGTTGAATTTGTCATTTTATTCCCAGTATTTAGAAGAGTCCTTGGCACATAGGGGTTCAATACATTATTTTTGAATAAACTGATTAGTTAAAACATTTTGAATGACACTTGGCTTGTCAGACAGGAGAAGATTTCCTTTTAACTTCTTGTGTTGTTCAGAAACTACTATTCAATAATGGAAAATGAAAACAATAATTTTCTGTAGTATTTGACAGTGTAAACTAACTTTTGTATAACTGAAACCATTAACAAACTTACTCTTTGTTCGCTTGATAGTTCATTGATTGTTTTCTGAGTGTAATGATTAGATCTGATGAATACTCCTTGTTATTTGAATTCCAAAAGCCATCTAGCCAGCAAGTGGGAGACCAAACTTGGAGGATTGTGGAGGACATTGAAGGAGCTTCTATTGGAAATGGCATGCATCCTATCCACCAGCATCCCTTTGCCCTAGATTTAATCCTATGACCCTACCTAAATGTAGGTGTGGCTGGAAAATAAAATTTAGATCTCTTCCCACCCAAGAGGAAATGCAATTGTACTAACTCTGTCACTATAGGCTTATAGTTGATCTTTAAACCTTAAAAATTCCTGAGACAGGTGCTCTATCCTCAGACATTAAAAAGAAAAAAAAAACCTGACCCTCAAAGAGGTTGAGCTACATAATCAAGGTCATCTAGCTAGTGATTATGTGGCAAAGCCAGGGCTTCATTCCAGGTGTCCTGTGATTTTCCTTGTCATTTTGGGCACTAGGGATTCCAGGTATAGCACCAGTGATTTTGATAAGACTGACTTTGCTTATGATTTTATTTGCTCTTGTACAGCAATTAAGAGTGAATGATTTTTAATGTGTTAACATGCTGTGATTTTTCTTTGTAGCTCAGTCCCATTTACTCTGTGTTCTCTGATCTTGTCCTGAGCCCTTACCAAACAGTATTTCAGTGTTTCCCAATAATAAAGAAAATACAAAGAAGCTCTTTTTTTCTACTTTTCCATTGACTTGGATGATGTATGAAAAATCTGAGTTCATGTCCTGAATGAATACAGAGCCTTATTGATTAGTGCTTCTGATTTGTCTCGTTTGAATCATTCCTACTTTAATAGAGATATGAATTATACTTGATTGACTCCAGTTGACAAACACTGATTCTTTGGGAAGAATTATGTCATTGTGAATAGAGGACAATGGATCAGAAAATCACTAAAATGTAAGATTCACCTTGAGCCAGGGAAAGAATAAGATGTAGTTTCATGCTGTTAGAGATGTCATAGAAAGTATCGGCAAGGGAGCCATGTGGACATGGGATCTCTGTCACCCAGGGTCTAGTGCTCACTCCTGTAGGGCTAGAAACTCTGTGTCATCAGTGTAGCCTTGGAGGATGTGTTAATCAACTTTCCTTTGTGGATAAAAGATACCCAAGATAAACAACTAAAAGCAGAAAAGGGTGAATTTGGCTCATGGTTTTAGAGGTTTTGGTCCATGGGAGCTTGGTTCTGTTGCTTTGGCCCCTGATCTTGTCCTGAGCTCTTATATCCTGCCCTGTGGTAAGCAGGATATCACAGTAGTATCATGTGGTAGTGGAGCCACTCACCTCGGGGTGTCCAGAAAGCAAAGAGAGAGACAGGAAGGTGTGAGGGTCCCTATATCCCGTTTAAGGGCACATCCCCAATGACCTAACTTCTTTCCATTGGGCTGCATCTCCTAAAGGTTTTATCACCTCCTAAAAGCACAACAGGCTGGCGAGCAAGCCTTTAACACATGAGCCTTTGGGGGACAGTGAAGATTAAACAGAGGATTAGGTCCCTTAAAATCTCACTCACCAAATAAGATCTAGGCAAATTGATGACTAGAAGAGAAGCCTAACTCGTTTATTTCATGCTGTATAACAGTCGGTGACTAGAGCACTCATTTCCCTTTTCCTGCTTTCAAAGGTATCTAGAATAAAAACAATAAACAAATCTGCAGGCTTCATGGCAAACAAAGAATTATGAAATGCTATGAGGCAGTTTTAAAGAGACATTTTGTTCAGAAACTTCTAAGACCTGACAAAATACTTACACACCCAGAAATCAAACACGCAAAATAAAACAATGAAAACCATAAGGGAATGGAAAGATTTTGTACACCAGACATTGTATTTCCATATCCTGAAGACAATTGAATGACTTGACCAAATTCATGTTGTCTCACTCAACATTTTCTGAGACTCATATGTCCCACCAAGGTTCTTCTGTTAACACATTCTTTTTCCAGGGAAATCACAAACATTGATAAGACTAGAGGATTCCACAATCAAAATTGTTTTCAGGGTTAGGGTTAGTACATTTAGTGGAAAGAATATAGAATGTTTTAGTAGAAATGGCATAGACATTTAGGAAAATCTAGGACTTAACCCACTGAACACTCATTTAGCTGACGAATGATTCTGAGTAAGTTATTTAACCCCTTTAAGAATCAGTTATTTCTTAAAATAACATCTACCTTTCAGGATTTTTGTAATAATTTGAGATAATACTGATTGTCTCAAGTAATTATCTGGCAAACAGTAGATGTTAAGTACATTGTGGCCATTATTTTTGGAGTTTTAGGGATTTCTTCCAGTATTATGTGAAACCCCTTTCTCTTTAATTTCTGTAAATAACTAGATATATAACATATAGGTGCTTATAGGATTTTCTCTGTCTTTCAACATTTTTACTATGTTTCTAGGAATAGATTTCCTTACATTTACCCTAATTCGTTGAGCTTTTTAGATGTGGAATGCTTTTCATTTAGTTTTGGAACTCTTCAACTATTATTACTTTTTAAATATATTCTTTCCTTTCTGTCTCCCTTCAACTTCTAGTACTCCTTTTATGCATATGTTGGTGCACTTAATGTTGTCTCACATTCCTCTGAGGTTCTGTAGATTTTTTTTCATATTTTATTTTTTCTATTTTTCATTTGCATCAACTGTATTTCCAACTTCATTGATTTTTTTTTGTTCTGCTAGCAAAAATATACTGTTTTGCTTCTCTACCATATTTTTCATTTCAGTGTTATTCTTTCCAGTTCTAAAATGTTGACTTGTATTTTGGTTATTTCATCTTTTTAAATATTCTTAATTTCTTTATTGATATTACATATTTAATAAAATATTATCACCATATGTTTATTCCTCTAGTTCCTTAACCATCTATTTTCTTTGAAGTCTTTGCCTGCTAGTTCCAAAAGCTGTGCACCCTTGGTGGTGACTTCTGCTACTTGCTTTCCCCCTTACTGATTTGTATGTCTCACATTTCCTTTTTAGAAGTCGATGTTTTAGATAATATATTATAGCAACTCTGGATACAGAGCCCCATACCGTTGACATCTGTTTTCTTGTTTATTTATTAACTTTGTTTGACTAATCCAGTGAGTTGTATTTTCCTACAGGTGGGGCCTCTAATGCTCCAATTCAATAATTTCCCCCTCATTTTTATTCTTAAGCCTGGCTGTCCAGGAATAGACCCTGTGCCATTCTTGTTTATTGGCTTGTTTATTGATTGTTCAGAGATTATGCCTGTGCTGCCTGAACCAGTGAGTGTGGTGTTCTCCTTTAACTGTTAGGTCTGTATGTAACTTAGAAATTGTTTTTGCTATTCCAAGAGCTTGTGAGTTTGCTCCCTATTCAGCCAGGGACTTGCAGCTCAGAAGTTTCCTCTTTGCTGTCTTCTGAAATGGTGTATCTCGTGCATGAGCACAGTGGTCCTGACCATCAGGAATGGTTGGTTTTACCTGGGCTCTCTTTTTCTGTTTCTCTTATCTATGGGTATGTTTTCAGTATTGCTCTGTTATCACTAGCTGCTATTTTTCTCCACTAATTGAAAACCAGTTGCTCAAACCCGGTGCGGTGGCACATACCTGTAATCCCAGTACTTGGGAAACTGGGATAGGAGGATCGCAGGTTCGAAGACAGCCTCAGTAATGTAGCAAGACTATTACATTGCTCTGTTTCATTGACTCGTTTGTTTGTATTCTCTTGTATCTCATTGCATTTCCTGGAAATCATTATTTTGAGTCATTTGTCAGGCAATTTGTTAATTTCCTTTTTCTTTGAGGGTGTATTGCTAGAGAATTATTGTGTTCCTTTGGAGGCATGATGTTGCTTTCTTTTCGCATGCTTCTTAGGTCCCTATACAGATGTTTATGCATGTGATAGAGGAATTGCTTCTACCAATTTTATAGGGTGTCTTTTGTAGTAGCAGACTTTTTCTTGCCATGTCCTAAGGCTTTGGTTGGATAGGCTGTATTGGCTTTGGTTCCAGGTAGGCATTTTAGTGTAGTGCCTGTGATGCTCTCATTGGCCTGGGCTGCAGGGGTTGTGAGGTTGAACCATTAGGTAGGATGCTGCTTTCTTAGGTAGGGCAGGTTTGCTGGCAGCTCTGGGTACAGTATACCTGGATGCAAATATGGGGCACCAGTCAGTTTCTGTGGGTTTCATGGGGGCAGGGCTGCTCTGGTACAGCATGCTTGCTAGTGGGGCGGGGCACTTGTCAGTGTGTGATGACAACACAGTGGCCAGGTCACAACAGTGGGTCCAGATGGGGCACCTGTCACTGTTGAAGGGCTTCGTAGGGGTCTTCATGGATTCTCTGAGGGCCCACCTGCTCAAGGCATGTGGTGCATCTGCTTTCTGGGACATAGGTATGATGAATGAAAACAGACTGCTCATTTGCTTTCTGGGTTCACGTGTTTGTAGGTAGGGCAATCCCACTATACTCTGGGGCAGCAGGAATGTGGTCAGGGCTCCCTGATTATTTCCTGAGCCAAAAGTAGACCCAAATATATTTTTAACATTTTATCATGAATTTTATCAAAATATAGAAAAGCTAAAAATATTATGCAATAAACACCCCTGATCTCATCATCTGTATCCTACAATTAACATTTGTTATAACTATATATCAGATATCTAACCATTTTCTCTTCATTCTTCTATCAACCCATCAAAATGATGCTTTCAAAGAAATTTGCTTCATCAGTCAAATTTACCCATAAACATTTCTGAACAATGTATTCTTACCTAAAATTTAACATCTGTGTTAAAATTTTTATCTATAGTACACAGTTCCAAGAAAATCCATAGAGTAGGGCAATTAGCATCTTTTTGTCTTGTTAATTTCTCTGGTGAATGTTTCTACTATTTGCAATGCCTGGCAAAGGGTTTTTAAAAAATCTATATAATTAGAAAATAAGTGCTGGGCATGGTGGCGCACGCTTGTAATCCCAGTACTTTGGGAGGCGGAGACCGGAGGAGGCCAGCCCCAGCTCGCTCTCTCTCTCTCTCGCTCTCTCTCTCTCTCTCTCTCGCTCTCTCTCTCTCTCTCTCTCTCTCTCCCTCTCTCTCTCTCTCTCTCTCTCTCTCTCTCTCCTTAGTGAGGCCCTCCACAACTTCGTGAGACCCGGTTTCAAAATAAAGTATAAAAAAATAGGGCCAGGGGCATAGCACGGAGGTAGAACGCCCCTGCGTTCAATCCCCGGTACCGCAAAAAAAAAAAAAAAAAAAAATGAAAACAAGTGGGGAGAATAGTGTCCAAAACAAATGCTGCTTTTGGCTCATAAAAAAACCTCCTCCTTTTTAAAAGAAAATAGTGAAAAAAATTTAACTTACATTGACCAGCTTGACAAGCAAAGAATATGATTCCTAACCTGAAAAATGTGCCTTTGTTTTTATTTGTGTGAGATCTTGTTTTCTTTGATCTTTGAGAAGATGGTTGAGCTCTTTTCTTTTAGATTTGTTGAATCATGAAAAGTAGTGAGTATTAAAAAGAAATACCCAAAGTTTAGATATGGTAACTAAGGCAAAGTAGGTCTTGATGAATTTAAGGAGTTTTTGCATGAAAGATCTTGCTTTTAATGTGGCTTGTTAAAAGAGACAGAAATCCCCTTTCTCATCAAAATAATACAAACAAGAAAGTAATCACAATCATACGAATAGAAACAAAGAGACTTAACGTTTGCCTGACTGCGCTTTTATCTTTTATCCTCAGTTCCTCTAATAATACTGACTCTTTCCTCTCCACCCAATTTATTTGGGCCTTTGGAAGTAATATGATATAGAGAGGGATTTAGACCTAGTATCCATGCCCACAAAAAAATTGCAAAGGGTTTTTCTATCTTCCAGCTGCGTATTTGAGAAAGTCTTACTTTCTCTAACCTTTATTGTTATTTCCAGAAAATGGTGGAAATAAATGTCTCCCTCAGAGCATACTTCTATTGTTATTGATCATGTTATTCAGAAAATATTTGTTAAGGAGTTATTATATTTAGATACTCTGTTATATCTAAAAAATGTAAAGATGATAAATCCCTAAGCAAGATACTTACTGTCAAAATGAAAAGAAAATAAATAGTTGGTATACTGTGCAATAATGCTAAAGCAATCAGAAAAGAAGACACTGAATAGTAAAGAACCAAGCAGAGAGTGTGATAAGGAGCAACACCCACTCCAGCCTTGGGACTGAGATATGAGGGGAATTGGTGAAAGCTTTTAAGAGAAAATGAGCTTTGAGTTATTTCTTAAAGAATGACAAGCAGTCAGATTGTAGATAAGAGAGAAAGACGTTTCAGAAAAATACACTTGATATATAAACTCAAAGAGGTAGAAAAAAGAGCATGGCTTGTTTGGGAGTTTTGTGTGATTTATACAAAAAGTGCATGTGTAGCAATGAATTAATGCATGAGAGAAGTTGACAGATTCCACATAATAAAGGACCTGGACATTTTGTTAACAAAAATGAGTTTTAATCTAGATGCTATAGGATACCAGTAAGGAATGAAAACAAAGAAATTGCAAGAATTTTTGGAAGATCAATAAAATAAAATTGGGGAAACTAGTTGTGATATTACCACAGTAGTGTAAACATTCTAACTTAAGAAAGTAGCAGTGGGTGTGTTAAATATGTTACATCATATTTACGATATAGAATAGATAGGGCTTTGTAATTAATTGGATATAAATGATGATTATCAGAATTAGAAAAAATTGGATTTCTGACTTGTGAACAGTTAGTGCAACCATTTCTCAATACAGGCAACCTAAAAAGAGAGTTGGAGTTTAAGAGGAAGGTAATGGCTTCTTCTTTAGATATATTGAGTTTGAAATCTGGAGCATTCAAGTGAAACAACAATAGGGAATTATGTGTGCGAACATATACACTCCTATTTATGCGCCCAAGAATATGTATATAGTTCCAGAGTTTAGGGAAGGGTACTGGGTAAGAAATAAAAGTCAGAAAAGTTACAGTCATGGTGTTCATAGGATTTCTCAAGGTAATATTATTTGCCTGTGAAAAAAAGGGATAAAAGAAGTCTAAGAATATCAACATTTAAAGTTGAGCAGAGAAAAAGTAATGAGGAAAGAAGAGGAGATGGGAGAATGTTCCACATTCACTTGCCTTTTGTTTACTTATTTAGTATATATATTTAATATATACAATATGTACTTATTTAATATATGTTATGTATTGTATATTATATGATGATATATATATATTCTTAATAGCTTTGTATGACCCAAATCAGAGTCCGAGATGATAGTATGCCATCAGTCATTTATTTGGAGGTAAGCCTAGAGAACTGAAATGAAGAATTAGAGGAGTAAAACAAGAGTGCCCTGTTGAGGCGGTCACCACTGCTGACTGAGGCTTAATCTTTCTGGGACCATTTGAAGAACTTTATGAATGTTTCTCTGGACTGTGCATTCCAAGGATTAAAAGGAAAAAACATTTGTCTATGGAATTCTGCCTTCCATTGGTCAAAGGTAGTCCTGTAGGTGTTATATAGCTCACACTTCTGGGTTTAGCATGTTTAGGTGGGTTCGCCTGAGAAACCCATACCATAACATTAGAAATGCCCTGGTGAGGTCGGGCATGGTGGCGCAGGCTTTTAATCCCAGTACTTGGGAGGCGGAGACACAAGGATCTCAGGTTCGAGGATAGCCTCAGCAAGCAGTGAGACTCTCATCAACCTAGCAAGACCCTGCTTAAAAATTTAAAAAAAAAATTGGTCTTGGAGTGTAGCTTGGAGGTAGAATTCCCCTGGGTACAATCCCCAGCAAAGCACACACACACACACACACACACACACACACACACACACACGTTCTTGGCATGTATTGGTCATAGTGATCAAAAACTAACACAGAGAGTTTGTCTCAATCATAATAGTATTTCCTTTTAGATGGGGGCCACTGTATCTTGGTGTAGAAAAGTCTCCAGTTAGGAAGGTGTGTGGTACTAGACAATGTGACATATTACAGATTGACATATTACAGATGGGGAAGCTGATGGAATCTTGTGGCTGAATTGAAGGTGAGGTTGAAGGGGCATGAAGTGGGACAAAGTGTTTTCTGATATAAGATCCTACTGTGTGTGTTCAATCCATGGTGGGCAAGATAAGTTGCCATGTAATTTATAATCTGATAGGTGAGACAGAAAACATAAAACAACCACAATAAGTGGTGAGATAAAGAGAGGGACATAACATTTAAAATGCCTTGAAATTATTGTGAGGAAAAGAGAAAACTAGCCTTATAAAGAAAGGTAGAAAAAGCATTCCATCATAATTATTTTCTACTAGACATAGGAATTTAACTATCTTGTCTTAGAATATATCATTTTTTCCTTACTTTCCACTTCCTTCACCTTCTTTGTGGTTTCTACACAAATATTTTTGACCACTAGGCAAGCTTTTGTAATTTTTTTTTTCAGAGACATGGACAGAGGTTTATTTAGGAAAGTAGGAAATACACATTCAAAGGAGAATGTGGGCCATCACAAGAGGGAGACAGAGAGAGACAGAGAGAGAGAGAGAGAGAGAGAGAGAGCGAGCGAGCATGTGGGAGTGCAGAACTGTTCCTTTACAGGGGACTTTCATGAGGGGTAGGCAGGAGTATGTAAGGATGACTTCAGTCCTGTAGTCACAGGGTGATTTAGGGTGTTCCTGGTACTGACCTGCACTGTCTTATCATCAGGTATGCTTCTTTTTTTTTTTTGTGGTACTGGGGATTGAACCCAGGGGTGTTCTACCTCCAAGCTACACCCCCGGCCCTATTTTTTATCCTTTATTTTGAAACCGGGTCTCACGAAGTTGTGGAGGGCCTTACTAAGTAGCTGAGGCTGGCCATGAACCTGGATCCTCCAGTCTCTGCCTCCCAAGTACTGGGATTACAAGCGTGTGCCACCACTCCGGCTAGGTATCCTTCTAAACTACTCAAGGACAACCAACAATGTGGAGGAGATTGAGTAGTACCCAAGGGGATTCCTCTCATGTGCCATCTGTTGTCTGATAAACAGACACCACCCTAAGGATGATCAACAGTGCTCAAGGTCTCTTGTAAGTTCCTCAGGGACTTTTCAGTTTAACAGGCCTTGTCACAGGCTTCCATATTAAAGTTACATTTTCCTTGTTCTCCCTTAAGTCTCCTTTCTACCTATTTATTTCTTCTATCCTACATCATTTGCAACTCTCCTCCACCAGACTTGGATCCTTTAATCTTAAGGGTTTCTGAGGGGCAAAAGTCCATCTTACATAGATCTGTAATTATGGCTATCTTACTGAGCAATGATTTCTAAATTTCACTTCAATATCAAAGGTTAAGTCAATATATATGTTAATTTCTATGCAACTGGGATGTTAATTATTACTGGCTTCTTTGTAAGTTAAGTATATTTGTGCTTCCTAAAAGTATCTTCTAAAATGTAAAGCTTAAGAGGACAGTTTACCAAGCTGGTGTCCTCTAAACAAAAAAATTTGTAATTTTTTTTTGAATCAGCATTTCTGTTAAGAGTCCAGCAGAGGGCTTTTGAAAAGATTTACTTAAACCTGAAGTCCTAAAGTTATTGAGTGGTATGAGTAGCTCTGATTGTTTTGTCTTACTTCCAACATACTCTCTTCCTACTAATGGGGGAAAACAAAGCAAGTAACATGGCAAAAGGAAGGGTTTCACCCTCAAGACTGATGTTTCCACTTGTTCAATAATCTTATGGGATGGTGGGTTGTATGTGTTGATTCTATATAAACATATGCATTACATGTATATTAAGATTCTGGCTCATAAGTCACTAAAGACAATATATTTTTTAAATTGTTACATCACAATTTTATTTTTAATCATTTGAGTCACAGTAAGCAGGAGGCAGAATCTGGTTCATCTCACTCTATGACCCTCACTAGCAGGCACATTTAATTATAACCCTCATTTTTATGACAGTACTTTGCTGATTTGAAATTCCACCTAGTCAATTAATGTGACTTGTGGTGTCTAGAAAATCATGAACCAATGGTTACAATTTTAATTATAGCATACAGTTTACAGATCTCAGTCATCCATCTCCAAGGACATTCTCCTTTGTGTGAAGTGTCGTGAAATTGGACTCCATCCTTTGACTTAATATTGCCTTCTTGAAATGTAATAAGCACCTTTTGGTGACAGCATCTCTTTCCCAGTCTGCACTGGTGAGAATCATGAACTGTATTAAGAGGTATTTTGCTAAAACGCAGGCACTGGAGCAAGTGTGCCATTTATAAAATGTCAATGTGACACGTCGCATTTTTGAAACACTAAAAGACCTTAGTGTCTAACAAGCTAACATAAAGGCATTAAAGTTGCTTTGAAAAGAGAAAATACAAGTAAAGTGAAAAAAATAAGGTACATTATTCATGAATATAGACAGTTATTTCCAAGATTTTCCCAGGTTTAAAATTTTAAGGGATTTTCTCATTGCTTTTAGATCATTCACAAAAATAATGACAGTAATTGCAAAAAAAGGGAGAAAGGTAAAAGAGATCTGAGAGTTTTCGAATTTGGGTTTCTGTGGTTTTATAGTTTTACAATTTGATAAGAAATAATATAATTTATGGTTTCTTATAAGAAGAAATATGTCAATTATTCTTTTGCAAATAATTTCTCTCTAAAACATGACTAATATATTTCAGTTTTGACTAATTACAAAAATATAGAATACCCAAGATCTTCATGATAAAAGGTCTTGATTTGGGGGATTACATGTATCTAAGGCAATTAATTAATTAATTTTTATACTTTTATTGGTGCATTATAGTCTTATAGTCTCACATCATCATGTAGTTCATAGTGGTAGTGACATACATGCACACAGCACTTGGTGAGCTTTCCCTGTTCCTCTCCCTCCCCCCTTCCCCATATAAGATACTGAGATTGGCATTGGTACTCTCACATATGTACATGTTAGTGGAAGTGTTTCCTTCATTAATTCTCCCTCTCTCCTCCCCAAGACCACCTCCCTTCCTCCACTAGAGTTTCTCCTCCATTATCTAAAGTCCCTCTTATATCCCAATTACTCCCTAGCTTCCACATATGAGAGAAAGCATATGACCCTTTACTTTCTGTGACTGATTAATCTCACTAAACATAATGTTCTCTAGGTCCATCCATCTTCCTGCAAACGACATAATTTTGTTCTTCTTTAGAGGCAATTGATTTATAAAGCTGTGAGAGCTAGTATCATTGTGGTCAAACTAAAGAATAAATACATTGGCATGGTTTTATATATGTGTGTGTGTGTGTATACATATACATATTAATATATTTTCCTAATGCTATGTATTTGTTTACCAATTAAAGTGTTCTGCCATAAAATTATAGCTATGCCCTATTTGACAGCTCAGGGTAACAGATATCAGCCGGAAGTTTCATCTTGTCATGTTTAAGATAGACCCTCAAGCCATATTGTTTTAATTTCAAATCCCAAATATGCCATGTATTAGCCATATGAACTTAGATAATTTATTTAAACTTTCTGTGACTCACCTTCTCACTCCTAAAAATAGATGTAGTGGTGGTATCTTCCTCAAAGGTTTGTAGTGAGGATTTTAAAAAAGCAACAACCAAAAAAAGTAAAGTAAGCACTTAGAACAAAGTAAGTTCTCAAATACTAGCTATTAGTAATATTATATTTAATATTAGGTATTAGTAATATTGTCTTTATTACTATTATCCATAAGGCATTTCTTGAAACAAGCAGATCTTTATCATAAATGCTAGTGCTGATTTCTACTGAGCATCAGTACTAGTTTGTGTTGTTTGCACCCAGTGAAAAAAGAGAAGAGGTGAAAGAGAGAAAAGGGGCTGAGCTGGGCATGGTGGCACACACTTATAATCGCAGTATTTGGGAGATTCAGACAGGAGGATCGCAGGTTCAAAACCAGCTTCAGCAAGTAGCAAGACTCTCAGTAACCTAGCAAGACCCTGTTTCAAAACAGAAAATAAAAAGGGCTAGGGGTGTAGCTTGGAGGGTTCAAACCCCAGTACCACAATAAATTAACAAATAAATAGTAAAAAATTAAAAGAAAAAGTGGCTGAGAATTTTGGGAATTAATGTTTTCACTTTGGGTACTCAGGTATGATTAAATATTTTTCCTGGAGTACAACAATCTTCTTTTTTTTTTTTTTGCAGTACTGGGGATTGAACCCAGGGGCATTCTACCTCTGAGTAGCATTCTACCACCTTGCCTGGCAACAATCTTCTATACACAATGTTTTTCTCTATCTCTGTTAATTCTCTCGGTTGTTAAATAGGGCCTCACCTAAGTACTGATTTGATTATTCAACTAATATAATTTTGCTGCCTTATCAATAATGAGGCAGGAGACTGAGAAATCCAGGATGTGCCCAACACTATTCATGTGTCTAGACAGGCACAGTGACGACTCTAAACAGGCACTGACATGGGGCCAGAGCCTCCACTTTTCAAGGAGATGTGGTAAATATGTTCACACTTCCTGCAAACCTCCCTCTTCTCTCAGTCTACTTGGAAACATGAAGAGAGAATCATTATTATTCTCACACACCATCCACCTACTTCACTGCTCCATTGTTTTAAATACGAGTTCAAAGCCTCAGGGAAGGAAGAAAAAAATCATTACATAGGAAAGGAGCTGGTATTGTCACAGAAAACAAAATAATCAAAACTATAAATCACAGTGGATATGCTTAGGACTGTCGTGCCTAAGACCAATTTATTCATGAAGCAGGAACAGCAGGTTTACATGGATAAATCATGAACTTCATTCTGGATATGCTGAGTTTATTGGAACTGGAACACAATGTTCGCCTACACTTTTACACTGAAGGATATACCAGCTCTGCTTTAGAGAGACCATGTCTCTCATGGCTCCTAGACATGCCATGCTCTTGTCCTCTGCCCGGTGCTCCTGTCCTCACCTAGCGAGGTTCTACATACCCCTGAGAACTGTGTTCAGATTCTACTTCCACACTGAAACTTTCTGTTACTCCCCCTGCAAACCGAGTATTTTTTATTCATGATTCATAACTGTAAAGCCACACCATCCTTCATACACATAGACTGACAACTATTTGTTGGTTGGAAAGGAAAATTTGACTAGGGTGGGGTAAATTGATTCCAGGCTGATTAAAAAGAAAGATTTCAAGAAAAACTTTATACTCTAGGTGACCCCCTCCCCCCACCGCCCATGGTAACATAAATGAAACAAGAAAGAAGGGACATGTGATAACATCTTATGAAAGAAATGGATTGTGGTGTCTCTAGTCTCTCTTCTATTGTGGCTGTGAGGAGACAGGGGTGAATAACCAAGTGAATCATTCACCAGCTGACTCAGATCACAGATGTCAGCTTTGTCTGTGGATTCCAAACTTCATCCCCTTTCAAAAAACTGAAGAAAAGATGAACAGAAGTATAAAATGACTAAAGAGAGATTAATTTTAGTTGTGTGGTCAGCAAGAAACTAAGCAAAGATTGTGCAGAATGAAAGAAAAAAGCAATATGACATGTATACAGTATATTAAGTAAAATGGGACTTAATTGCAGTAATAATTTAGAAATGATATAAGGATGAGTACAATTATCAATCACATACACTCAGATGACAGTTTGAAAAATAAGACTTATACTTACAGGGGCTTTTCTCATAATGCTTAGATATATAATTAATTGGCCTGCTCATTTGGGAAGGGAAAGAAAATAATTCAAAAGAGAGCTAACCTTTCCTCTATAAAGTCAAAGATCATAATTATGAAAAAAACAGCAGGTCTTTATCTTCTGGAAAAATTACCATATCTCTCTCAGTCTTTGTGCACATGTAGCAGAGTAAAAAAATGCTGAACCACTTCAGAATTCAAAGTTATTCCCTGCCAAGTGTGGTCATGCACACCTGGAAACCAGTACTTGGGAGGCTGACATGGGAAGATTGCAGGTTTGAGGGAAGCCTCAGCAATTTAGGGAGACCCTCAGGATCCTAGCAAGACCCTGTTTCAAAATAAGAAATAAAATAGGGCTGGGAGTGGAGCTCTGAGGTAGACTGCCTCTGGGTTCCACCGCCAGTACAAAAATAAATAAATAAATAAAAAAGAAACCAAACCAAACCAGTTATTCTTGTGCCCTGAGACTCTGAGTATTAAAAATTTTGCTTATGCCGGGCGTGGTGGCGCACGCTTGTAATCCCAGTACTTTGGGAAGCAGAGACTTGAGGATCCGGGTTCGCGGCCAGCCTCAGCTCTCTCTCTCTCTCTCTCTACTTAGTGAGGCCCTCAGCAACTTCGTGAGACCCGGTTTCAAAATAAAGTATAAAAAATAGGGCCGGGGGTGTAGCGCGGAGGTAGAATGCCCCTGCGTTCAATCCCCGGTACCGCAAAAAAAAAAAAAATTTTGCTTATTCATTCATCCTCCCCACCCTGGCTCTAAAAATATTTAAAGGGTTTTGCAGCTGTATAGATGAGTTAGTGCCTTATGCTGGGTTAGAGGGTTAGCCTCCACCTAGCAGTGATTTAGCATTTTTAAAGATACTACCTTTGGGCTTGATGGAATTGGTATCCTGTGGCTAAGACTGGAAGTGCTGATGTTTGCAAAAGGTACAGAGATGTGTGTTAGTAACAAAGACATTGATGCAACAAAGGAGGGGCACCAATTCAAGTCACACAGGTTTTGTTTTCTCCACTTACAGAGAGAAAATAATTCAAACACTAATGTGCAAATGAATTAACTAAGTGTGGTACTCTAGAGTCAAATGTTATCCAGCTTTGCAGAGGTTTGCATTTACTTGGCCAGGCAGTAGCAGCAGTAGACACTTCTGAAAAAAAATATATATATTGGATTCCTTAGCATCCATTCATATCTCTAAAGAATTTTGATGGAAAATTATAATTGTTATTGTCATTAATTTTTACTACAACATCTTTTAAAATCTGATTTTTAAACGTACATATACTCCCATTTTTTTTAATTTGGAAAATTCCTGTAAGTCTGTAATTACTCCAAAATTAATTTTTAAAAACTTAATAAATATATGGAAGCTAATGTTACTTAATAGCAAAAACAAAAAATAAAACCAAAACAAAAAGTCATGTGCCATTGGAATAACTAGATTTTTTTTTTTTTTTGCGGTACCGAGGATTGAACCCAGGGGCTTTCTACCTCTGAGCTACATCCCTGGCCCTATTTTTTATACTTTATTTTGAAACTGAGTCTCATGAAGTTGCAGAGGCCTCACTAAGTAGCTGAGGCTGACTGTGAACCTGGATCCTCCGGTCTCCACCTCCCAAGTACTGGGATTACAAGCATGTGCCACCATGCCCAGCTTGGAATAACTAGATTTAAATGATATTTTTTTATTTTAGAACTGTATTTGATTTGCTGAAAAATTGCAAAGGTAGGTCCCAGTTCCTGTACACCTCCTACTGTTTCTGTTTCTTGTATCATTATAAGAAGTGGTAATGAAGTGGTAATGTACATCCTACATTAATCTGGATCATATATCATAATTAGCCACTATCGATATATATTATTCTTAGCTGAAGCTCATGTTTTATTAAGACTTCTTTGTTTTTTGCCTAATTTCTTTTTTTCTGTTTCAGAATCCCATCGTTTATATTTCATCATTTTTTCTTAGGCTTCTTGCCTCTGGCATTTTTACTGACTTTTCTTGCTTTTGATGACCTTCACAGTTGTCAAGAGTACTGGTCTGGTATTTTATACAATGTTCCTCTGTTGGAATTTGCCTGGTTTTCTTACAATTAGACTGGGATGAGGGTTTTTGAGAGGAAGACAACAGAGGTCAGGTGAAAATCTCATCACATCTTATCAAGGGTACCTACTAGCCACAAGACAGGCCACAATCAATGCTAACCTTGATCACATGATTAGAGTAGTGCTTGTTAAGTATATTTACATCCCTGTCTCTACCTTCTGGTCACCCTGGGGATAGCTCCATATCAGGTGCTTAGTGTGAAGCTTTGCTACTGACAGTTTGGTCTCTCTGATCCATGACTAACTTGTATGTGAGCCCCATTGAGCAATGACTAGGTAGTTGGGCTATGTGGAAATTTGAGTCTCATTAATTTTCTGGAGAGATTGCTGAGAATATGCCTCCCTTTGTGAAGCAACTGATAAATGGAGACCCATTTAATGTTCATGGGTCCTTTGTAGAACATTTGGAAAATAACAGAAGGCATATGGAGGAAAAAAATAACAGTGGATCTACAAAGGTAAAGCAGTTATCCATGCATTATTGGATAGATCTTTAAAATCATAAAAATAAACCTCAGGTTTTGAAAAACAAGTAAATTTTCAAAATTACTGTTTTACTTACATTTTAAATCTATGGCCTAGACTGCTAAAAAGATGGTTCTGTAATTATATCTATGAATGCAGAAATGAGAATCTGATGAGCATGGCTTGGAAGTCGACAATTAGCAGTAAATCAAAGGATTTGGACAGCCTACTGTTAACATCATCATTAAAATGAACAAGAAGATTACATTGATCAAATAAGAAAGGAGTACTTAAAACACTGAATCTATGGGCTTTCCTGCAAATTATTACCTCAGAAGGCTATGTGATAATCTCTCCTTTTCAACTAACTGCCAGCACTCAAATGATTTTGGTTTTAAATGTAGCTCGTTTAAAAGAAACTGCTCTTTCTCTGACCAATTTTCTTCATTTTGATCTTATACTCTTAAGACTTTGAAAGATCGTAGGTCCCTTAAGAGGATACTTCTAAAATTAACTCTGACAAGACATCTTTGCAAGCAGATGGGTAATGGCATTGGTGTATTCCAATGGCCTTTCCCACAGGTCTTTAAAAACCAAGGATCTGATCCTTCTATCATTGCTGTTATTTAATATTATTCTTTAAGTTCTAGCTGAAGAAATAAGCTATGAAGCAGAGATAAACCGCAATTGTAATATTCTGATATTATTAATGAGGAAGTTGAGTGACAAGGAGATCAATTGACGAGGACAAGATTTAGTAGCCTGTTAGTGAAAAAATGATGTTAGTAGAACTATGGTCCAAGAAAAAATGGTAGTGATAGACTTTTTGTGCATAATTTAAAATGAATAGAAATGATTGTCCACAAAACAAATCTTTTTGTTCACTTATTTTTCATCCAATAATTATTCTCTGGATGCCTACTTGCGCGAGAAGAAGCCACGCCAAGCTCGGGGAGGTCGGAGCGCTTAGCTGGATGTCTTTCCTGCTCTTTGGTTGTTCTCATTCTATCAGGTTTGGATCTGGAATGTCCCGCAGAAGTTCATTGGACCCCAGGGCAGCAATGTCCACCCGTGGAGATTCTGAAAAGTATTTGGTTCTCATGAGGGCTATGACACCATTAGTGGATTAATCCATTTGATGGATTAATAATTTGAATGGACTACTGGAAGGAAGTGGAAACTGTAGGCAGGTGGGGCATGACTGGAGGAAATAGGTCATTTGGGGCATACTCGTGGGGATTAAATCTTGTCCTTGGACCCTTTTTCCCTCTCTCTCTCTGTGCTTCCCAGTTGCAATGAGCTGAGCACCTTTCCTCTACCACCTTCTGCCTTGATGTTCTGCCTCATCACAGGCCCCAAATGAAGCATCCGCTGGCCCTGGACTGAAAACTCTGATGTTGTGAGCTAAAATAAATCTTTCCTCCTTTAATTTATGTCAGGTAAAAGTTTTGGTCACAGAGACAAGAAGCTAATACAGATGTTTAAGATTAATTGCCATTATGATTAATATTTCTGGAAAGTAAGCTAGAGTGTTAAAAGAATAAAAAAGAGAGGTTTATAACTTTCTTCAGGGAATTGGACTGAAAACACAAAGTATAATCCCTATTTGGAGAATCTAGGTCTTTGTTTTTGTTTCTGCTGTGTCTATTATTATTATTATTATTATTGTTGTTGTTGTTGTTTGTGTGTGTGGTTCTGGGGATTGAACCCAGGGTGTTCTACCTTTGAGTTATACTCCCAGCCCTATTTTTTTGTTTTGAAACAGGGTCTCGCTTGGTTGCTGAGAGTCTCACTACATTGCTGAGGCTGTCCTCAAACCTGTAATCCTGTCTAAGCCTCCACAGTACTGGAATTACAGGCATGTGCCACCATAACCAGATGCTGTGTCCTTTTAAAATGTAGGAAATTATACAATATTACAGTTAGAAAAACTGGTGGTTATGGAGAAAATTATATTATTGTGATGGTTAATCTGAATTGTCAACCTGACTGGATCATGAAACTCCTAAGATTATGTGACTTTGGGTGTGTTGATGAGATGATTGGCTTATGTAACAGCAGATTGAAGAGGATGTCTTGTCCTGAATGTAGGCAGCACTGTTCTGATAGGCACAGGACCTGGATAAAAAGGAGAAAGCTATGTGAAGCATGCCCGGTTCTTCCTAAGAAAAGCATGTCTTCTCTTGCCTGGGATATCGGCCTTCAGCCCTTCTGAGCTCAGAACTGGACTTTCACCACGGTTTCTCTGGATAGTTGCCTGGCCTTTCCATCTTGGACTGGGACAGGCATTTGCAGTCACTCTGATTCTGAGACTCCAGCTTTTGGACGGCTGGACCAGCTGTCGGTTCCTCTGACTCTCCACATGCGGGCAGCCACTTGGGACTACACTGCTTTGGACTTTAAGCTGATTGGATAAATCCCTCTTCACCATATATGTACCCTGTGAGTTCTGTTACTCTAGCGAACTATATTCAACTATATTCTATATATATTCAACTATATTACATATATATATACATATATATACATATATATACTATATATATATAACTATATTCTTTTAAACTATCATTGGGTGAAAAGCACGATAAAAGAGAAAAACTATTATTAAAGAGTACTATCTGTACACTGTAGATCTATCTTTTTTTTTTTGTGGTACCGGGAATTGAACCCAGGGGCGTTCTACCTCCGCGCTATACCCCCGGCCCTATTTTTTATACTTTATTTTGAAACCTGGTCTCACGAAGTTGTGGAGGGCCTCACTAAGTAGAGAGAGAGAGAGAGAGAGACAGGGGGGAGAGAGAGAGAGTGAGAGAGAGAGAAAGAGACAGGGAGAGAGAGAGAGAGAGAGAGAGAGAGAGTGAGCTGAGGCTGGCCGCGAATCCGGATCCTCCGGTCTCCGCCTCCCAAAGTACTGGGATTACAAGCGTGCGCCACCACGCCCGGCAGATTTATCTATTTTTTTTTGGCAAATAGAAGTTTGAGGGTTTTTTTATTACCAATTCTTTCTGGAATGATCACCTGAGCCACATGCCTTAAATAGCATGTGGGCTGCTGGACTCACGTCATAGGCTTGAATCTTGGCATTACTGCCCAAGCTGTCGATGACAACACATTGAGCTCAGACGACATTTCACAGCACTCAGCACAAATCCCCGTTCAGTTTCCACTGATGCTGTTCCTTTGGCAAGAGGTGGGCTTGTCTGAAAAATCAGGTAAGATGGATGGCAGTTTGCTCAGATCCCAACTGCTTGACCACTCACTGAAGTCAGATGTTCGGATACTTGAGCAAAGACATGGCCTCGTCTGAATAAATCTGGAATAAATGTACATGTTGCCAGCACCAAAACATCCCTTCCTCCCTGGATGCAGGAAGAGAAATCTTACTTTTGTGTATATAAAGATTTACGTATCTGCCAGAAATAGTTAAAAACACTTTGCAAAATTAATAATGAATACTATAATGCCTCCAAGCAGCTATGCATAAAGTGCTAGTGGCATACTGTTTTTAAAAGAAATTTTAATAACAGCTTCCTCATAAAAAATCCTTTCATGTAAATGAGAAATAAATGTTAGTTTCAGACAATTGGCTATTTATGCACTTGATTTGTTTAAATATCTGGACATTGAAATTCTATGGAGTTAGCAGATTGGTTTATATAAGTCACTAGATGGCAGTAACAACTAGCTAGTAGGATGTCACAGTTCCAATTGGGGTATTTTTAAAATAAAAAAGCAAAAAAGATGGCAGGAAACTAAATGTTTTCACTGGTGATCCTAAGTAGGTATTGCCCTTGGCATAGGGAGACGGTCTTCTAAATGTAACAATGAAGCAGTGACAAGGTGTCAGAATTATGGGAGTGCTAGAAATTTCCAAATTTGCTGCAAAGTAAGTCTTGCCAGGAAGAAGATTATTTTTTCATTTGTTTGATGTGTTGCTGTTTATCAGGAGCTTTCAGAAACATTTTCTCATTTAATTTTCACACCAGCCTTGAGATTTAAGAAAGGTTGGTGTGATTATCTTCATTTCGCCAAAAGGTTAAAGAACCTCTTTAGGCCAGGAATTCTAAAATAGTAGGGGCTATTTGGGAAATAGAGGCCATATGGGTTGTCACAGAGATGGAGTTGGAGTGCCTGGATTCCTGGTATTCAGTGGGTAGCTGCCAGGTAAGAGAAACATCCTGCAATATGCAGGAAAATCCCACATGATGCGCTGAACCAATGTTGAGCTTGACTTCTCATGTCCTCCCACTCACTCATGTTTATAATCTACAGGCATTTTATAATTGTCCAATTTTAGAGTCTAACCCAACTTTATATAGAAAATATTTGTGCCATTTTAATACACACTAAATTTTCTAGGAGTCTGACTGCCACATAAATCCAGAGTACCTTACTGCTTGTGTTTTTCTAAGCTCTTGAAAATTTTTTGTTTATTTTGAAAGCCATGCTGCCAGATACTATGATACCATGCTATCTGAATGGTCAATGAAAGCCACCTATATCAGTGTACACTGGTTGACTGACTTTTGCTGACGCTTTGTAGAGGTAAGCATCTGACCACTTAATGTATCTTCTAGTGTTCATATCAAATAGGTATTAGTTTCTTAATTGCCTAATTTTTAATTTTTTCCTTAGGGTATAATTACGGTGTTCCAGTCAGCATTCTTGTAGGTATAATCTACAAGTTTGACCACGTAACTTAGAGGAAAGAAGATTTATTTTCTTAGGGTTTGGGGTTCAGTCCATGTAAGGCTGAGGACTGCAGACGTCAGGGCCCGGCAGAGTGAGGTGGAGGGAGAGCACATGAACTGTGCTGCTTACATCATGGAGGCCAGAAACAAGAGAGAGAGAGTAGGGGAGGAGGAATCATATATAATCTCCAAGGTCCCACTGGCAGGGACCACCTCCTCCAGCCACACCCTACTGGCTTTACCAGGTACCACCCAGATAAATCCATTACAATGGATTATCCACATTTGGGATTACAACCCTCATGACCCAATTACATCAATTGCAAACATTAATGAGTGAGCTCTTTAGGGGGCATTTTGTATCTAACATAGGTTGTGGCATTGATTTACTAAAATAATGTCTTTAATTATGTTATATCGTCTAAAAATTTAATTCCAGGATAGTGAAGGTGCCTGTGTTAATTGGTTTTTGTTGTTGTTTTGTTTTTTTATTTACTTTGATCAAAATACCTGACACAAACAACTTAGAGAAGGAAAGATTTATTTTGCTCCATAGTTTCAGAGGATTCAATGTACAGTCGACTGGCTCCAAGGCCATAAGCTAACAGCTTTTCTCTGCCACACCCTTTTCCCATGATGCCAGGAAACAGAGAAAGAGGAAGGGACCAGGGACAAATACAGTCTCCAAGTCCATGCTCCACCTGCCTAGAATTTTCACCACCTCCTAGTAAATCTATTCAAATTATCAATCCTTCAAATGGATTAATCTACAGATAAGGTGATAGCCCTCACAATCTAGTTATTGCCTAAAAGCCCCACATGTGAACCTTGCTGTACTGGGGACAATGTTTTTGACAAATGAGTTTTGGGGGGATATTCCAGATCTTAACCATAGAGGGTCTTAGAAAATATTTTTTCTAAAAAGGGATTTAGGGCTTAATGTAGTTGAGAATATCTGTGTTATATGACATATATAGGCAACGTTACTAAATGATAATATATTTTACACACAGGTGACCTCATTGTGGTAATAGACCCCCTAGAGGTCCTGCTAACATATAAAGAATTCAGGTGCGCTATGTCTGTAGCTTCCCTGACAACAATATCCTTCCCCATTGCACTTGGTATATGAATTGAATTTCTTTGTAGAAGGAGCTATTTAAATATTTTTATAATCTAGAAAAATAGCATAGTTTTTCAAAATGTAGCCCTCTTTTGATCATAAAATATCTACCAAAAGAAACTGGCTGCATCTGTTTTCTTCTGAGCCAATGCAAGACAACACAACAGTTACTGAAAGCTTTCCATGAGCAAGATGCATTTCAGGTGTTATTGGTGAAAGGTGAATGGAGGCCTTTGAGCAGCTCATGATACTGCTAAGAAAAGAGGCAGAAAAATCTGACAGTAACACAATGTGATAAGTGCAATATTAACAGTTTGAGCAAAATGCTAGGGAGCAGAGAGGCCTGAACGATTAATTCTGCCTAGGGGGGAAGCTTCACTGAACTGCCAACATAAAAGAGATGGGGAAAAAAAATCAATGCTCTGAGTTTTCTGAAAGCCTTGAATTCTGCCTTCCAGAAATACAGAGAAAGACAATGCTCAGAAAACAAATGCTATAAGATTTTTAAAAGACATCTGGTGTCTTATGGAATGAAAATCACCCAGTTTGGAAGTTGCCCCAAGGTAATTAAATATACATTGGAAATTATATTAACTATAAATGGAACCTTGTGATTGAAATCCTCAGTGGCCTCTCAAAGAGATGATGTCTGCATCACGTTTATTACATTGAGCCAGATAGATACTACCTGAGTGACTGGGTCCAAATTTGTAGGCATAGATTTGTAATATGCTGGTAAATATTTAATAACTGGCTGCACTATAAGCAAAATCCTTGATTGATAGCACTTGCCAATTTCTGTGGCAATAAATGCCCCTCATGGTCAATTTCAATTTCATGTTACTAAATGAAGTCACCAAATGCAGAGTTGAGAATTGTTATACACAGTTGGCTCTCATGAACCAATACAAGCAGGTGTGAGTTGGAAGGAAATCTGAAACCTAATACTTAGACTCCTAGTCATCGCATGTTGGAAATACCCAATCAGCAATTCTAATTCAGACATTGTCGCTAACAAGCTACATGAATAAGCTTTTGTTGCTACCAATCTGTGGTAAGGAAATCATTAACATTCACATTAAATTTGCTTAGACTCTATTAAGCACTGTACAAGGTGATATGTCAAATACTTTACCCACGTTGTTTCCCTTCCCCCTTACAGCTCTGAAAGGGAGATGCGATTATGCTCATCTTACAGATGAGAAACTGAAACTTGCAGGCATTATGTGATTTTTTTCCAGATGCAAAAATGAGTATGGAAACGATGAAGTGCTATTGTTAGGACAAATTAAAACATTCATGCTTTGTTCCAGTGCTTTAAGCCATTGGAAGATTTTATTTTAGGAAAGGTATTTGCTGCATAGCCCTCTTCAATTTCTTCAATTCCAGATCCATCTACATTGCTCTGTCAATTCCAACATTTCTTGGGATCCCATAAAGTCTTGTCTAAATACTAGTTTGTTGGAATATATTTGATTTGAAATGTGTTGAAAAGTTAAATTTTTATCACTGCTCACATAATGCTCATATTAAGATTATAATTTTAATTTTATTATTTATAATACAATATTTATTCATTTAATTAATAGAAAGAATAAAATGAAATAGAAAACAAATCATAATTTTACAACCAGAGAGCATGTATTTGACGAAAAATAGCTGTAAAAGTTGATCTAAAAGTTTGTTGTTTAACAAGCCATAAAAGTATAGAAATAGAAATTAAAAAGTACAGAAAGAGACAAAATTAAATATGAGAGTCACTCTCCCATTCACATGTCTTGTTTCCCAAAGGTACTTATTATTCTGAGAGAGAAAATTATCTTAGTTTCTCTCTCTCTCTCTGTCTCTCTTTCTTTCACTTTTAATTGGAAAATAGAGGTCATAATTTATAAATGGGGGAAATGCCCTCTCTGTTTTTTGGTCATAATTAATTTTAAATGATTTTAGGATGATTTTAGAAAATACTTTATTCTGTTCAAGAAGTACAAGTCATTTCTTTTGCTGACCAAATTATCATGTGCACAATGGACAAAATCATCATGTGCACAATAATGGCAGAACAACTTAATATCCATAACTAAAACAGTTTATAAAACAGAGTATCTCTTCAACATTTATTCATAAGCTATTACTTTTATTACAAATTAATTTGGAATAATCTATTACTGAAAAAAAACATCTTGTGTTGTAATAATTTTACTGAAGTAATCCTCAGCATTACTTAGGATTTCCTTAAGTAGTAAATGCTATTTTTCAGTCTTAATTGGGTGGGCTACAGACCTTGAAAGATCTAGCTCTAGATATCTTTCTGATCCCTTCTATTATTCTCATTTTGGTTTTTCCATTTTCTTTGCAACTATACTCCTCTCAATTTTCCTCAGAAATGCCAGATATACTCACTCAGGGCTCAGAGCATTTGCTCTTGTTTCCCCGTGTCTGAAATGTTCTTTCACTAAGATCCCAGAATGCCCTGTTGGGCCACCTCCTCCAGATCTGCACTCAAATGTAACTTCTGCAATTCCTGCCCTGTGCACTCTATTTAAAGCCGTAATCCTCCCTCTGAATTTCTTCTCCTCCTCCTGGCACTAGCTGTCTCCTAACCAGTTACCTACCAAGGGATCCTCCAAGGCTGCTGCATCAGGACAGACAGGTGTGGTACAAGGAGATAAACCTCCAGTGTCTTGCCCCGGTGCTCACCCTGGGGTGACAGCATGAGGGCCAGATCAAAGGTCCTACACAAAGATGTGGAAGCACCATAGGTGAGAGAGGAGGAAACAAAATATTTTTTTTTCTCTGCATCTAAAGGGGAGGGAGGAAGCTGTCCCTCTGAAAAAGTTTGGGTCCTGCTCAAATCTAACTCCAACGTTTGCTGTGTAAATAAAATTTTTCCAGGTGCCAGATCCTCTGGTATCTTTTCAGCCCAGGGATGTTCCAAGTTCTGGGCCTCATTCCTCCTTCAAATGTAAACACTAGGGAGATAGTCAAGGTCAGTCATCCTGGCAGCCTTGGGCGTCACACAGGACCTAGTCTGGGCTGTATCTGAGCAAGTCACTGGACAAATGGCTACAGTTCTAGTTCTCATGGCATATGAGGAGCCTCACGAGGTCGGGTTTCTTTACAGGAATACTGAAAAATCCAGAGAAATCTTAATCTCCCCACAGTGCTTTTTATGAACACTGGCTTCCAATGACTGTCTCAAAGGTTGTTAACATGTTTCTCTGATGGCAACAACATATATGACTCTTTTTTCAAAATTCTTTTTTATTGGTGAATTTTACTTAGAAATCATAGTGAGGTTCGGAGTGATAGCAACATGCATGCACACAGCACTTGTGTGTTTCCCTCCAGGTCCCACCTTCCTCCTCCCCATACACAGCATTAAAATTGAGATTGATAACTTTATATATGAACATAGGATTATTTGAACTGTTTCCATCATCAAGTCTCCCCTTTCACCTTCCCAAGTCCCCTTCCACTAGGTGTTCAGGAAAGTGAATAGTAATCTGTCTTCTGTCAGAATTTGATAGCATTCATATAAGACCATGTTTCCTCTAGAACTTTTTTTTTGTACTAGAGATTGAACCCAAAGGATTCTACCTCTGAGATGCATCCCTATTCTATTTTTTATCTTGAAAATGGGTCTTACTGAGTTGCTGAGGCTGGCCTTGAACCTGTGATCCTCCTGTCTCAGCCTCCCAAGTACTGGGATTACAGGGGTGTGCCGCCATGCTCAGCTTCTCTAGAACATTTTAGACTGTAATCACAACATTACTAGAATGTGATCTCTCTACATGTTGACTGCAACTCTGCCTTCCACACAGCACCACCAGGGGAAAGCTAGGTAAGGATCATCCCATTCATGCAAGAAATGTTTGTCTTTCTTTTCTGGTATAACTGAAGCCCGTGGGGAGTGCAGTGTCACCTCGTGGATTACAGGCAAGACAAGACATTGATCAGAAGGGTCTGTTGTGTTGTGAAGCACTGATTGTGAAAGCCTTTGGAGGAGATAGGCACAGCTGCACCTGGAGGACTGCCTGACACAGGGCATGAAGCCTGCAAGAGGGCGGGGTGAGTGCCTTAGGTGCCCGCAGTAGGGGCAGTAAAGGAGATAGGACCCCTGTATTTGGGTGAATGAGAACAGAAACCAAGTCATCAGCAGGAAAGATCTGGAAGCGTGAGACCATTTGGGGTCCTATATGGGTGGTTCAGGCCCTAAGGTCATCGGGTACCTTTGGTAGCTCAGTGCTCTGAGCTTGTCCTGTATGTGCAATTAATAAGAATCATTCAATATGAGCAAATCAGTGCCAGTCTGGCAGCCCAGTCTTATGGAACACCATGCACAAAACCCCATGCTGGACAGTGAGAGTGGCCCTTACCAGGTCACCCTTCTGGACTTGAGCCAAGGGGCCCCTGGATAACGCTACACCCAAACTCATTTATTTCCGTGGTAGTGGTGGTAGTCGGGGAAAAATGGGAGCCAGGAACAAGCATCCTGGTCTGAATCAAGGCACCCTGATGTTACTGTCGACTCTGGATGAGCCCAGGAACAGGACAGGGAGGGACTTTATCAGGATGAAGAAGTTCACTGCTATTCCTAGTTTGTTGCATATTTTTATTACAATGAAGGGTTGAATAGTGTTACATGCCTTTCCTGTGTCTATTGAGATAAGAACAGGTTTTTTTGTCCTTTATTCTATTGATATGGTATTTTACATTAATTGATTCGGGGATATTGAACCAACTTTTTTATTCCTAGGATAAACCCACTTGTTCATGATTCATAACATTTTTCATATGTTTTGGATTTGCAAGGGGAGGTGGGTATTTTCCTGAGGATTTTTTGTCTATATTCATAAGAGATATTGGTCTGTAATTTTCATTTCTTGCGATGCTTTTGGCATTGGTATCAGGCTAATATTGATATAATAAAATCAGTTGGGAATGTTTTTTCTCTTCTTATATTGCTTGAAAGATTCTGAGAATTCTTTAAATATTTGGTAGGATTAATCTATGATGACACCTAAATCTGGACTTCTTTATGTGGAATTTTTTTTATTACTAATTCATTCTCTGTACTCTATATTATAGAGCTACCAGATATTTTATTTCTTCTTCAGTCATTCTGGTTATTTTTATTTTTTAAATTTTAATTTATGTTTAATAATAATTTATTAGTGCATTTTATTTATTGGTTATTTTTATTTTTTAAATTTAAATTTATTTTAATAATAATTTGTTGGTACATTATAGTCTTGCATCAAATGTAGTTTATACTGATAGTGACATACATGCACACAGCACTTGGTAGACTTTCCCCTAACTCCCTCCCTCCTATCCACCTTCCCCATACAGGATATTGAGATTGGCATTGGTATTCTCATGTAAGTACATAATGTCAATGGAAGTGATTCCTTCACTAATTCTCCCTCTGCCCCCCTTTCCCCTAAACCACTGTCCTCACTCCACTGGAGTTTCTCCTCCATTATCTGAAGTTTCTCTGGCATCTCAATTATTCCCTAGTTTTCCCATATGAGAGAAAACATATGACTCTTCACTTTCTGTGACTGGTTAATCTCACTTAACATAATCTTCTCCATGTCTATCCATTTTCCTGCAAATGACACAACTTTGTTCTTTATTGCTGAGTAGAATTCCATGTGTGTATATCCCATAATTTTGTAATCAATTCATCTGTTGATGGACACCTAGATTGGTTCCATAATTTGGCTATTGTGAATTGTGCTCCTATAAACATGGATATGCATATATTAGTATAATATTCTGATTTCAGTCCCTTTGGAAAAATACCCAGGAGTGGTATACCTGGATCATATCGTAGACCCATTCCCAATTTTCTGAGGAATCTCCACACTGAACTCCATAGCAGCTGTACTAATTTGCAATCCCACCAACAGTGTAGAAGAGTTCCTATTTCCCCATATCCTCACCAGCATTTATTATTGTTTGATTTCTTGATGATTGTCATTCTGATTAGGGTTAGATGGAATCTCAGTGTAGTTTTGATTTGCATCTCCCTGATTGCTAATGAAATTGAACATCTTTCATGTATTTATTGACCATTTTTATTTCTTCTTTTGTGAAGTGTCTAGTTCAATTGCCCATTTCTTGATTGGGTTATTTGTTTTTTTTTAGTGTTAAATCTTTTGAGCACTTTGTTATACTCTACATGTTAGTCCTCTATCAGAGGAATAGCTGGCAAAGATCTTCTCCCGTTCTGTAGGCTCTCTCTTTAGACTCTTGATAGTTTCCTTTGTTGAGCAGATACGTTTTTAGTTTAATGCCATCCCATTTATTAATTCTTGGTTTAATTTCCTGAGCTTTGGGGTCTTCTTGAGGAAGTTTCTACCTGTGCCTATATATTAATGTTGAACCCATGCCCTCCTCTAGTAACTTCAAAGTCTCTGCTCTAATTTCCAGGTATTTGATCCATTTCTACTTGATTCTTGGGCAAGGTGAGAAGTAGAAATTTAATTTCCTTTTTCTACAAATGAAATTACCAATTTTCCCAACACCATTTGTTGAAAAGGTTGTCTTTTCTCCAATGTATATGTTTGGCACCTCTGTTGAAAATCAATTTGCTATAAATGTGTGTATTTGTCTCTGTATCCTCTATTCTATTTTGTTGGTCTATGTGTCTGGTTTTGTGCCAATACCATTCTGTTTTTATTATTATAACTCTGTAGCATAATTTGAATTCAGGAATTGTGATGCTGCCTGCATAGTTCTTAGTGCTGAAAAGTACTTTGGCTATTCTGGGTCTTTTGTTTCTCCATATGAAATTTAGGACTGATTTTTCTAGTTCTGAGAAGAATGACATTGGTAGGGATTGCATTGACTCTGTAGATCACTTTTGGTAGAATGTCCATTTTTCTAATATTTATTCTGTCTATCCAAGAGCATGGCAGATATTTCCATCTTCTAAGATCTTCAATTTCTTTCTTTAGTGTTTTATAATTTTCATTGTAGAGGTCTTTTACTTCCTTGGTTAGATTCTTCTTGGTATTTTACTGTTTTTGAGGTTATTGTTTTCTGGAATGGAATTGTTTACTGGATTTCATTTTCAGTGGATTCATGATTGGCATATAGAAAAGCTACTGATTTTTTTAGATTGATTTTGTATCTTTCTACTTTGCTGAATTTGTTAATCAGCTCTAGAAGTCTTTTTGTTGAGTTTTTTGGGTCTTCTAAATATAGGATCATGTCATCTGCAAATAGACATAATCTCAGTTCTTCTTTTCCTATTTGAATTTGTTTGATATCTGTTTTAGTTAGATATAAAATGTCCCCTAAAGAGCTCATTTATTAATATTTAAGGTTGATATAGTTAAGTCATGAGAGTTTTAATCCTGGCAGTGGATAAATCTATTGTAATGGATTTATCTGGCCCAGACTGGTAGGGTGTGGCTGGAGAAGGTGGGTCCCTGGGGCTGAGGCCTTGAGGATTATATATGATTCATTCTCCCTCTGATCTCTCGCTAGCTTCTGACCTTCATGATGTGAGGAACACAGGTCATGTGCTTTCCCTCTGTCCACTTCCTGCCACTACCATGCCCTGAGATCTGCGATCCTCAGCCTCATATGGACTGAACCCCAAAACTGTGAGCAAATAAATTTTCCTTCCTCTAAGTTACATGATCAAGTCTTTTAGATTATAGCTGTGAATTTCTTCTATGTTTTCCAGTTTATTGGAATACAAATTTACAAAATAATTTCTGATCATCTTCTCGATTCTCCCACTGTCTGTGGTGATGTCTCCTTTTTCATTTCTGATTTTAGTAATTTGGATTGATTCTCTCTTTCTTTTGGTTAGGTTGGCTAAGGGTTTATCAATCTTGTTAATTTTTTCAAAGAACTAGCTTTTTGTTTTGTTGACCTCTTGTGTTTTGTTGTTGTTCTCTGTTTCATTGATTTCTGTTCTGATTTTAATTACCTTCTGGCTTCTCCTGGCTTTGGGATGAGTCTTTTCCTGTTTTCTGAGGTCCTTGAGGTGTGTCATTAGGTTGTTTATTTTGTGACTTTCTGTTTTTCTTATGTGGGCACTCAGTGCTATAAATTTTCCTCTTAAAAATCACCTTCAAAATGTCGCATAGATTTTGGTATGTTGTGCCTCTATTTTCATTTAATTCAAGAAATTTTTTCATTTCTCCCCTTATTTCCAGTCCTCATTCAAAAGTATATCATTCAGTCTCCATGTATTTATGTAATCTCTTTTGGTCTTCCTGTTGTTAGTTTCTACTTTCATTACATTATGATCTGAAAAGATGCAAGAAATTATATTACATTTTTTTATTTTGCTGGTACTTGCTTTGTGGCCCAGAATGTAGTCTATTTCGGGGACAATTCCATAAGAATTTGAGAAGAATGTGTATTCAGCTGTTGTTAGTTCGAATATTCTGTGTATGTCTATTAGCTCCATTCGGTTTATAGTGTTTTTTAGGTCTGAAGATCTTTTGCCTAGTAGATCAATCTACTGGTGTGAGCAATGTGTTGAATTCTTCTGATATTATTGTATTTGGGTCTATTTGAGACCTAACTCCCAAAGAGTTTGTTTTATTAAAGTGGGTGTGCTCTGATTTGGGGAATAAATGTTTACTATCATTACATCTTCTTGTTTTATTGTTCCTTTCATTAGTGCAAAGTGACCTGCTTTGTCTTTTCTTATAAGTTTAGCTTAAAGTTTGCTTTGTTTGGTATGAGCATTGCTACCCCTGCTTGCTTTCTGTCTCCATTTGCATAATATATCTTTTTCCATCCTTTCATCTTTAGCCTATGGATATCTTTGCCTGTAAGGTGAGTTTCTGGCAAGTAGCATATAGTTGGATTGTGTTATTTAATCCACATTTCCAGTCTATGTCTTTTAATTGGGAAGTTTAGACGTTTGACATTCAATGTTATTTTTGAGAGATGGTATTTGTTTCCTATCATTTAGAGTTACATTTTCTGTTTGATATAGTGTTTTTTCTCCTTCACTCAGTTGCTCATCTGGTAGAATTCTCCCCTTCTCTGGTTTTGGTATATATTCCTTTCTTATTCTTTGTGTTTTATTTCTTTATGTATTTTCTCTAGTGCTGGCTTGGTAGTAACAAATTCTTTTTGTTTCTGCTTATCATAGAAGGTTTTTATTTCTTTCTCAATTTTGAAAGGTACCTTTGCTAGATATAGCAGTCTTGGTTGAAAGTTGCTTTCATTTAGAGTTTGGTGATTTTCATCCAGCCCCTCCTGGATTTCACTTCCCAGCTCATTTATTTAGCCCCAGGGATACCACTGCTGCTCTGGGCAGCTGTGATCATACAGGACCTTGTTGACCTCTGGCCTTGTTGCTTTTGGCACTCAAACACTGCCAGGCATGAGTTTATAGCCTTCAGAGTCTGCAACATGGTTGGCTGATTTATTTCACCCCACAGACACCAGTGCAGGCAGTCCTGTGGTGATTGCTAGAGACCCTACAGGTTCGCAGAGAACTGAAAACCCTAGGTTCTGCCTTCTTGAATATCCCTAGGGAATGTTTGCTAATTCATGTTTCTGCTGTGTCTGACTGTAGCACCTGCCCCCACCTCTGCAGGGATGATTCACAAACTCAGACCCCAAGGGTCTATTAATTGCCATGTAAGTCCCTGTAACTGTGCAGGGTCCTGATTTGACAGCTTGTAAACTCTCCATCTTGAAGAGTGCCACTCAGGTCCCTGCAGGAAGGGATGAATTCAGCTGCAGTTATAGGAGTTTACTGGGCAGTTTGGATGGTTGGTCTGTAGATTCACAGTTGTCTTGACAAGGGGGGTTGTAGCCACTGGGGTCCCTGCAGCAAGATCCTGTCATTTTTTTGGTCCAAGTTCAGTTGCAGCTGAAGGAGTTCACTGGGCGGTTTGGCCGACCAGTCTAGGGAGTCATGATCTTGAGGTATTTGAGCTGGAGAAAAGAATGTGATTGCTTTTGATGATTTTTTTTGCAATTACTGGCTTGACAAGATTCTGCTTTTTCTTTACTGGCATTCATCTCTGAGAACTGCTGGTCCCAGCAGCCACCAGCCCTGGTGTGGGCTCACCAAGATGGTGCCTGACTCCATTCTCTCATATCTCTCATATCTCACCATATGAGATACATGGAGCTCTTTTCAGTCCTCTTCTCTATGTGCTGAGTCAAATTCCACCATGTTTTAATTGCCTCTCTTCTGTTGAGTTCTGACTGCTTTTCTTCTCTTGCCAAGAAGCAGTCTTCCCACTGGTTAAGTTCTGAGTCTCAGAGCAACCAAAACTCGAGATCTTTCTCTATTCCACCATCTTTAATCCTCCTTATTTTTACCCTTCTAAGAATTTATCCTTTAATCTAAGTTATCTAATTTGATGGCTTACAATCATAGCATCATGTTTTGTTATAGTTTTTCAGTCAAACTAGTTAAAGGTTTGCCAATTTTGTCAACTTATTGATTTTCTTCACATTTTCTTTTGTGTAATTAATTCCCAGCCTAATATTTATTATTTCCTTTCTTCTGTTTGTTCTCTATATAGTTTGTTGGTCTTTTGCCAGTATCTTAAGTTTGAAAGTTACTACCTTGATTTACATATTTATTTTTAAGTATAGACATTTATAGCTATAATTTCCCTTGTAAGCACTGTTTGAGTCACCTAAGTTTTGTCATATTGTGTATTTTTATTCATATCAAATTATTTTCTAATTTCCCTTATGCCTTATTCTTTGACCTATTGGTTATTTAGGAATGTGTGTGTAATTTCCACATATTTGTGAATTACCCAAATTTCTTTGCTATTAATTACTAAAGTCATTCCATTATAGTCAGAGAATGTGTTTTCAATTCTTCTACATAATTTGAGATGGTTTTGGGGGTCTAACATATGATATGCCTTTGAGAATATTCCATGTACACCTAAGTAGAATTATATTATTTGGTGGAGCATTCTATAGAAGTCTGTTAGATCTAATTGGTGTATAGAGCTGTCCAAATTTTTTATCCCGTAATTTATCCGCCTGGTTGCTCTGTTCATTATTGAAAGTAGAGCACTGACATCTCTTCATTTCTGCATTTGTTTCATGCATTTTGAGGCTCTGTTGTTAGTCACATATATGTTTACAACTATTATGTCTTCCTAATAGCCCCTTTATCATTATAAAGAACTCACTTTTGTTTGATATGGTGGAACATACCTGTAATCCCAGTACTTGGGAGGCTGAGACAGGAGGATCACAGGTTTGAGGCCAGCCTCAGCAACTTAGCAAGGCCCTTAGCAACTTAGTAAGACCCTGTTTCAAAATAAAAAATAAAATTTGCCTAGGGATATAGCTCAGAGGTAAAATGCCCCTGGGTGCAATCCCCAGTACCAATAAACAAAAAACCATAACAATAAAAACACCCTCACATTATCTGTAATATTTTTTGTTTTAAAGTTTATTTTGTTGTTAGATATTAGAATAAACTTTCCAGTTTTATTAAATTTCTGGGAGAACTTTTTTCTTTATTGTCAACCATTTTATATTTTGAATCTAAAGTGTTTCTCTTATAGACAGCATATAATAGATATTTCTAAAAAATATATCCTGAAAGTCTCAGACTTTGGCTTGAATTATTTATTGCATTCACAATTTTATTATTTATGTAGTTGAGTTTATGTGGGTTGTTTTCCCTTTTGTTCTCTATATGTCTCAGGTCTTTTGGTTCTGCTGTTCTGCTTCATGATTTTCTTTTGTTAGGTGAATATTTTCTAGTGTAACATTTTATTAACTTTAATGAAATTTTGTTATATTTTTGAGTTACTTTAGGGCTTATAATATTGATCTTGACTTATCAGAATCCATTTTAGATTTATACTAATCTAATTCCAGTAAGCTATAGAAATTTTACTGTTTCATAATTTTGTCTCTTCTTCCTTTTTTGTGCTATTATCGTAACATTACATCGATACAGGCTGCAGGTCCCAAAACACCTTATTACAATTGTTACTTTGTAAAATTATATGTAATTTAAAGAAGTTGAAGAAAGGAGAGTAGGTATGCAGTATTTATAAAGTATCTTATGTTAACCTTATTTTTCATCACTTCTGATTCTTACTTTGTTCTTGTGGGTTCAAAAGTTGCCATCTGGTTTCATTTCCTCACTTCAATACAACTTTGTTTCCACATATTCTTTGGATTATTATTGTCAAACTTACTATATTTTAAAATATTATAGGCCCATAGTTTTATACATTTTTATGCAATTGCTTTTTAGATCATTTAAGAGGAAAGGGAATAAATGTGTAATTATACTGTCTTTTGTAATTATATAATTACCTTTACTGTCATTCTTTGCTTTAGTCAGATAGATATATTTGAATTACTCTCTGGTATTACTTTCATCCTGAACTACTTCTTGTAGGGCTAGTCTACTAGTTACAAATTCCCTCAGTTTTTGTTTATCTGTGAATGACTTTCTTTCATTTTCATATTTAAATAATAGTTTTTCTATATATAAGACTTGGCTGATTTTTTCCCAAGACCTTTGACTATCATCCCACTGCCTTCTCTCCTCATTGTTCACAATAGAAAGTCAGTTTTAGCTTATTAGGGTTCCTTTGTATGTGATAAGTTTTTTTTTCTATTGCTGTTTTAGAATACTTTCTTTGTCTTTATCTTTCAACATTTTCACTGCTGTGTCTGGATATAGACTTCTTGCATATAATTCTCTGAACTTCTTGGATGTATAGGGTAATTTTTTAAAAAATAAAAACTGGGAAATTTTGGTGAAATCTCTGGGCTTCTTGAGTAGTGGAGATGCATGCATTGCTCTAGTCCAACAACCCCAAGAAGGTGGGAAGCCTGAGTGAGGAATGGCTGTGTGGTTTCCCAAAGATTTGCTCTACATTAGGACGATATGAGAAAACCCACAGGACTTGGAGATGGTGGTACAATGGGATTTTTTTTGTGTGTGTGGTAACTTGCACTGATGCTTTACAACTAGAAGGGCCTTCCAAAATGCCTCACTAACAGATAAGACCTGGAGGGTCATTACACTAAAATGTTCTGGTTTGTGTGTGTGTGTGTGTGTGTGTGTGTGTTTGCTGTACTGGGGATTGAACCCAGGGGCATTTTACCTCCAAGATATACCCCCCACCCTATTTTTTATACCTTATTTTGAAACAGGGTCTTACTGAGTTGCGGAGGGCCTCACTAAGTAGGTGAGACTGGCTTCGAACCTGAGATCCTCCTGTCTCAGCCTCCCAAGTACTGTGATTACAAGCCTGCGCCACCACATCTAACTTAAAATGTCCAGTTTTGAACTTTAAACCTACCTAGACAGGTGAAGACTTAGCTTTGAAGTCACATTGATTTGCTGAAAATAAATATATCAAACACTTTCTTATTAAGATTATAAATTGAGATTTGTACACACTGAATGAGTTTCTACACTGTATGGAACTTGATTCATACCTGCAGCTGTCCTTGCAATTTGGCATTCTTAAATGACTCACATTGTTTCTTAGAAAAAGGCTCCAGCCTTACCAAGACCTGATGCTGATGAGCTCCACAAAGAAAGTCAAGACCCCTTGCTGATTCAGGTATCACTGCTAGAGGCCTCCTAAAGAGAAGTTTTACTTGCTCAGAGGGACTTGGTGTTCTAAGCTCCTGGTCACTTCAGTCAGATGAGGTGCAAAAGTGATGGTGGCTGATATTTGTGAAAAGAGAAAGAAGAAATAAAAGGGAAACGGGAAAATGAAAAATATAAATAAAAACCTGAATGTGGCTGTTTTCCACTTCTGGAAATGGACTGTTCCAGACCTTTTCTCTGGAATTTATCCTTTTATCACAGTCTTCTCTTAAACTGTACCCCCACTTCCCTAAATTAACCTCTTATATTTCCCTATTTGTGCCTTTCATTTGAAATCTCTCTCTCCAGAAGCAAGAACAGAGGATGAGATCACCGCCCTATAGTATTTATTTCTAAGAGAGATTATCACCCTTTATAAACTTTTCTTGTTCATAAGTTAAAAAAAATCCTGTATGTAAACTTTGAGTTTTAAACTCCATGCATCACAGACTCTTTGATCCCCTGGTACCCAGGTCTTCTTAGTGTATTTGCCTTTGGTCCTATTGTATCTTCCGGAAGGGTGAGTAGAATAATTTTGAACTTTCTCCCAGGGTTTGACTGCCAATAGTGTTTGATCCTCTGCTTTAGTAGACCATGAGAAAATGCAGCCTGAAATCAGACATGGTGTTCTATTCATAGATATATTTATAGCACCTAACAAATTTCTAAGTATATAGTAGGTTAAAACTTGTTGAATGAATGAATGAGCCAAGTCTTTAATCTATAGATAGTCAAAATAGAGGGTCAAGCCTGTGAACTAGTACCTTTTGTAAAGGAATTAATAATTTAAATATGGGGTGATAAAAAGTAACAATATATTTTTGAAGACACCAGGAAAACCAGTTCAATAATATGTATTTTCTTCACTTTTGTCTCATAAACTTCAGTGGAATGTGTATCTCCTGGGTCCAAGCCCTGGTCTTGCCCCTAGCTGGCTTTGTTATGATGAGCTCTCTGGACCTTAGTTTCTTCTTTAAGAAAATAGTGATAATAGTATTATTATATAAAACATAAAAATAGGGCTTGTGAAAATATGTTCTAATCTAAAAAATAATTGTAGTGTTAAGGCAACATTATCACAAATATTATAGTGCTTCTCTCTCTACTATTAAAATAAACTACCTGATGAAAGAAACTTCTTTGCAGCAATAGATTACAAAGTCACCATTCCTCAAACCATCTAAATATCTATTTAGATTAAATAGATATTAAATAAAGATGTTAAATAATAGATATTAAATAAAGATGTTAAATAATAGATGTTAAATAAAGATCTAAATATCTATTTAGATCTTAAATAAATATCTATTTAGATCTTTATTTAACACACACATATACAAGACACACACACAAACGCATACAGGCACACACACTTTCATAGTTCTGAAAACATTAAATTTCTCTCCATATGGCTTTCAAAACATCTGTTGATTAACAGTTAAATAAAATTAATGAGGTATTCTGCTTTTATTAGTAACATAGTCATCCATGGGAAACAATAGCTTTGTGCAAAAGATCCCTGTTTTCTAATTCCTTTACGGTCCAAGTTGTCCTTGCTGACCCGGCTTTGAACTGCATTCCCTTGGAGATAGGGGAAAAGTATTTAGCTTGTTATAAAAGAGATAACCTTTCCCTATGCATCTCATTGCAAGACTCACCCATCCCTGTGGTGCTTGCTGTGAATCAGAGGACTGTCTGCTTTCATGTTTTCTTTTAATTTTTTTTGTCTATAATACAAAGAATCCTAATTGTGTGTGAGTGCATGAGCATGTGTGTGTTATCTGTGACGAGCTTGTTCTACAGGGCATGCTAATGACTTTCTTAGCCATGGGGCATTTTATTGCAGTAGCATCACATTCAAATTGAGAAATAATTTATATGCCACCATGCCCCGGCAACATCCATTGCTACTATGATGGAAATTGTGTGGTATTGGACTTTTTTTTGTGACATATTGCTTAATAAATTATAAACATTATCCTATCAGATGTGACAGTGGTGCATAAATGACAAAATAAATGACCATTTGCAATATCAGGTGGCTTATGGTTCAGCATGAATATTTATTATGATTTAATATGGATACTTAATACCCAGTATTAAAGGTTGTTTATGTCATTACTAGTAAAACTAGAGGTACTTTGGTGATTTTAACATTTAAATGCCACAGAGTTTAATAGCCTCACTCAATTCTTCATATTCTAAATGATTGATTTTATAGCTCCATAGGTTCCAGAGGTGAGTAGCAAACTCATTTCAATTGCATTAAACTACAAAGAAAATGAATCTTTAGACACCATTTGGCTACTTATCAAAGCAGATAAATAAGAACATTTTCACACTTACTGGTCCAAATGATATAATTACAGAATAAAAAGTTCTCTCAATGCAGGAGGTAAAATATTATATGCTAATTATTTTCCTTAGTCTTACGATTCTTCCTTATCCACTTAACCACAGTGTTATTGAACAATTAGTGGCATTCAAGAAGCGATCTTGACATTCTTTTGTTCATTTACCCCATTTTCTTCTAGGTGAGGAAACATTGGCCCTAGGAAGATAAACAACCTATATGGACATATAGATGGTGCTCACAACCTGAAAATCAGCTTCCTGGGGTTTCTGTTATATGTATGCTATATACTTCTATAGTATTGAAATAAGAAATAAATTGGCAATGTTACAAGTCTCTTAGGCTTGGGAACTTAACCAATTTTTAAGTCATTTGTATTGTTCACGGGTGGCTTAATGTAATATAATAATAGTAGCTAAAGTATGTAAAACACATTATAAAGGACTATTCATGTTCAATATATTCCTAAATTCTTACAAGAGTCTTGTAAAGTAGATATCAATACTCTCATTTTCTGGTTGGAAAAGTTTAACTTAGAGCAATTTAATAAATTGTTCACATTGAGACAGCAAGTAAATAGCAGTGCTGTGAATCGGTCATGAGACAGCCCAGTACAGACATGACGCTTTCTACTGTACCACTTCCCTTTTTATCCAAGGACACTAGTCAATTTAATGCTTATATTTACCTTGGAAGATTATAAAAGTAGTTTGAGCTTCTTGCCTTATGATCTGGATTCTTGAGTTAGACCTGCACCCAGGAGTTCTACGGAGTGAAAATCTCTATGGAAGTATGAGAGTTTTTTCCAGGTTAGAGGAGAGTACGTACCTTGACCAAAGCTACAGACAAAGTTGAAAGAACTGTGAGGGGATGATGTTCTGTGATTGTCCAAATTTGCCTTCTTCAACTGTAAAGACTTTGACTATAATAGTTTAAGGGCTTTTAGCAATAACACTGTTAGGCAAAGGGTGGCTGAGAGAGTGGGTGAGCTTTAAGATTTGTCTGGTGGCATGGATGGAGGAAAACAAAATAGTCTACCTTCTTCAAAAATCATTTTAAATAGAAAGCAATATTCAGTGCTTATACTATTGCTCACTGAAGTTTGAATGGCAGGATTTCTGGGTTGGATCATGAGCCAAGAAAGAGATGGTTTGAGGAATGGTGACTTTGTAATCTATTGCTGCAAAATACATTGCCACAACATTAAATGCTTCAGATAGAAACATGCAGTTATTTCAAAGTTGCTATGGGTCAAGAATTCTGGTGCACTTTAGCTGGATGGTTTTGGTTTAGGGTCTTTCATGAGGCTGCAGTCAGAAATGTTGTCTGGATGTGGAATCATCTCCCGGCTTGGCCAGGGTGGAGGATACATGGCTGCTGGCTGAAGGCCTCAGTTCCTTGACACATGAACTTCTACATAGAGCTACTTGAATGTTCTTAAGATGTGGCAATTGGTTTCTCCAGAATGAGCGATCTATGAGACACAGAGAACAGAAAGCTGCACTGCTTTTTATGAAATACTCCATGGAGTCAGACACCATCCCTCCTGCCACAGCCTATTCTTTAGAAGCCTGACCCATACTCAAGGTGAGGGAAATTAGGTTCTATCTTTGGGAGGAGAACTGAAAGAGAATTTGCAGACATATTTAAAACTATCACAGATGAGTGAGGCAGCATGGGTATGTGCTATTTAATACTTATGATTAGAAGGGACTAGTGACAGCACCATGTCCCAAACTCTCATTTGACATAAAATAAATTTGATACTGTAATATTTATATGATTTCACTAAAATTCATGACCTGCTAGTGGCAGAGATCTTGCAAGAGTTCTATTTGTCTGGATCTCAAGCTTCTGCTTTTCCCATTTCTAAATATGTAAATTTTAAAACATTATGTCTACTTATTTGGGATAGAGTGAAAGTTTGATAAATGGTTTTAAGAAGACCTAGAGATACTTAATGATAAGCTTTCATAGTTAGACAGCAAGACTAAATGTAGACAGGAAGAGCAACAATATATTTCTTCTTCCTTCTTATAGACACTGAATAGGCATCCAGCAAGGCTAACCACACAATAGATGTCCTTAAGACACACAAAATTTGCTTTCTCTGTTGAAGCACTTCTTGACTTCACTTTCCCAACAAGAATTTACTCAAACATAGAAAACATCTATGTTTTCACTATCTTTACTTCTGATACAGGACCTGTAACAGTCCATGGCACCTTTCTTTTTATAGGTCTGCTTCCTCTAACTTCAAGGACCTGGGCTAAGTCTCACTTATTCTTGTATTTCTAGTACTTAATACAGTGTCTTCTTGTTCATGATATGTATGTACAATGATAACATAAAATAATAATGACAATATTGTTTTATGGAATTACTGAATGTATCTGTCATGTTTTGAGAAATAGCTGAGATTAATCTTGAAATAAAAAGGAGGCAAGTTTTCTTTGTTATAGGACCATATAGTATTTAATCAGATTCTATATCCTCCCACCCAGACTAAAAATTTTTAAAGGATTTGGGACAAGTTCTCATATGGAAATAAAACAATGTTTTGTTCATTAATTTAATTATATGTCTGTATAACCTCTTGCCCTATTGAAAATAACATAGATAGCAGGAACCTGACAATGTTTTCCAGCCAAGTCCTCTTTGTTTAGCTTGATGCACAAACTGTGCATCACAGGAAAATCTGGCACTACTCTTCACCACCACTAGGTGTCCTCCGTTGGTCATTCTAGTCTATTTGCTATAGAGTTTGCTAGGCTTTCATTCTCTTATTTCTGAAAGACTTCACAAACAGATGTTTTAATATTATTTATAATCACCCTTTAAAAAGGCTGTTAAGGGAACCTTTACCATTTTGAACTATTCTGAATTCATAAACATATGCAGGGCATGAGAGATGTTTAAACTCTGAAAAGTTTTTAGAATTATTACAACTTTTTTTAAAGTGACATAGTTTTACCAGAATAGTATATAATTGCTTTTCCTTTCCCCACTCTATACTTGGTCTCTTTCCTCACCATATTTTTTTATATTTCTTCCTCGATAAAGATGAAGGGAAAATGACCATTTAAACAGAACTGGGTCTATTTCATGTTCTTGCCTTTAAAAATTGTCTTTCATGCTATGTGTTTTTCCAGAAATAGAAATAATTGGGTACTGCTCTAAGTTAAAATAAAAGTACATCTAAGTATTTCATAAGAGCTAAGGATGATAAACTGTAGTAAGAAGTGCCTGCTCATGGGCAAGTGATATTCAGTAAGCACTTCAAAGTTTTACGTTCTTCACATTTGACTAAAGACAATTTTCATGTGGATTTGGAATATGATCCCTCATTCTTATCACTTAAATGCCTTTGCCATACCTTTATAATCTCCTAGACTATCTTTAGCACAAGCCATTTTATAAGTCCTTCTCATTAATCTTTCAACCATGGGGTCTGATATATAAAGTTAATTTTTATTAAATCTAGGAATTCCTCAATTTTTTCTGTTTCTTCAGACTTTGCATCTTTTTTTCCCCATCACAAATAACCCAACTTTAATAGACATTATTTTGTATTTATTTAGCACCTTCTTCAAGAACCTTAAATGTTTTTTTTTGTTGTTGTTGTTATGGAACTGGGGATTGAACCCAGGGACATTCTACCTCTGAGCTACACCCCTAGTCCTATTTTTTATTCTTTATTTTGAAACAGGGTCTCACTAAGTTGTGGTGGGCCTCAGTAAGTATCTGAGGCTGGCCACAAACCTCCAATCCTCCTGTCTCAGCCTCCCAAGTACTGGGATTCCAAGGGTGCGTCACCATGCCCGGCTTCTTAAATGTTTTACAGACATTGTCTCTAATTAATCCTCACAACAACCCCGTGAGGTTGGCATTACTCCTACTTTACATAATGGAGAGACTGAAGCACAGGGAGGTTAAGTGACTCGCCCAAGGTCACACAGTTAAGTTCACTGAAGAGCCAGGACCCAAGCTCCTAAGCTTCCCAGCTCCCAGCCAAATACCTCAGGAGAGGTTCACTGATAAACAATATCTTTAAACAAAGCAGCAAGAGTGGTATGTGGTGAAAATGAGGTCTTTCTACTGCCATCAAAGAAAGAAAAAACTCTATACTGATGATTAGAGGCCACGAGACCCATCTGTAGTACATTTCCTTCCCTTCCTTTTCCCAAAGCCTCCTGCCTCCTGCCTTAAGTAATCTTTTAAAGGTCAAATTCTAAGACAGAAAGCATGCAACTTGGAATTGGGACTTAGTTTGGAATACTTACTTTTAGTTATGATAATTTATAGAAATCTTTATACCAATATACAAAATATGGGACAACTATCCCAACAAACATGTACATGGTTTTATAGCAATCAGCCCCATTTACGACTTGAACCTGCTCCTCATTTTAATCACAGCCAACTGACAGACAACCTCACAATGCTTTCTAGATATTTTTCTCCCAACCCTAACCCTATATATTTTTAAAGAATACCAAGTTTCTAATAAGTTTCAAAATATTTTACTTAGATTCAGCTGCACTGAGAGTAAGAAGTGAATTTAGAACCATCACCCATACAGACTTTGCACAATCTTTCCCACTTGATGGGAAATTTCTGGGCCAAGTTCTTTTCTAATTTGCAAGTTTTCTTATATCTAAAATGTGTTATAGTAAATTATAGAGAAAAGTAAAGCATAAAAATATATTTGTCATTATACCTAAATGTTAATGAATTTAATGAGTCACTTCTACATTTAGATTATATAAAAATCAGAGAATTGAAATCATGACTATACGGGGATAAAGAAGTTGGTGTACAACAGTACCAAAGATATATTTCATATATATAAAACTGGTCAAATATAGCCACTTTTTTGGTATAGATAGAGACACTTAAAAGGTTGCTAGATAGAAAGCATAATGGGAAGATTGTTGTGCAGTTCCAAAAACTTGGAAATTTCTGAGGAAATTATCATGTAATTAAGGTGATAACATTAAAAACAGATGAAGAAGAAAAACTTCCATGGTACACTGAATCAAGAACAGCAAATGTAATACAATATGGTCTCATATCTAGGTTCAGCATCCCCAAATCCTTCTTAAAGGATTTAGGTATTCCTAAGAAGCCACAGTAGCTAGAGAAAAGAAAAAAAAAAGAGAGAAAAGAAGTATAGGAAGGAAGAAAAAGAAAGGGATAGAGAGAAAGTGACAGAGAGACAAAATAATCATTATAAAAACTCATGCTGGGCGTGGTGGTGCAGGTTCAAGGACAGCCTCAGCAAGTAGTGAGACTCTCATCAACTTAGCAAGACCCTGTTTCCAACCAAAAAATAAAACAGGTCTGGGATGTAGCCTGGAGGTAGAATGCCTCTGGGATCCATCCCTAGTACCGCAAAAGCAAAAATCAATCAAACAAACAAAAACTCTCAGAATAACTTAGACAATATTCAAAGGGAGAATTTGGAAGGAGGTATTGACAGTCATCTTTTTTCTTCCTGTCCTACACTTTCCTCAGCAAAGACATCATAAGTTTGGAGATGAGGGGGGCCGATGTTGAAAGGAACATGTTTAAGAATCTAGTCAGGAAACTTCTGGAGGAAGTATTTGAGGACTCTATGTTTAGTCCAGTATTGCCTTTGCTTTCTTTGGGAGTTGGATTTGGTTCAGAAACGCTAAATAAGACAATTAAAAGTTTCCAAAAGAGAAGAATCAGGAAGATGAAGAACTGGTTTTACTTCTAAGACATTGAGCTGACATTGTAGGTATAAAAAACCATGAAGAAATGATGAAATGATTATAATTTAAAGCCTTTTTATTATTATAAATGTGTATTTCTTGATATATCCATTACAGCCAGCTATGAGTGTGTGTCTATCACTATCACTATGAACTGCATTATGATGAGAGACTATAATGTACCAATAAAAGTATAAAAAAAGTGACCTTCAACAGTGTGTGGCAATACAAAAGTCAAGAATAAGAAGGGACAACCAGAAAACATTTCCTGGGTAACTTGCTTTGGAGTGTGATTTGAAAGATGAGACAAAAAGAGGAGGAGCAGAGATAGAGATGGGACATATATGCTGTGACCTCAGTGTGTCATCTGATCCAAACCCCAATATTTATGAAAATGACATGAGTTTATTCAATGAGGTTATTCATTTTGAACTGAAAACCCATATATAAAGATTAGTAAGTAAATCATCGAATTCCCATGGTGAAAAGGAAATAAAAGGTAATCTGATTGAATATATACCTTCAAATTAAGACATTTTACTGCCTCTCTGATCATGAAAACCATCTATGTCCCCACTTGAACATTTTCTTTCACAGTGAATATCCTACTGCCCAAAACTCCAGTTTCTATTTTGGGGCCACAGTCCCTCACTGTGAAAGGTTCTTTCTTGGACTCTACTGCTCTTTATAGCTTCTATCCATCGCAGCTCTATTCTCTGTATGTCAGTTCCATTGAAGTATTTATATCCATGTTTTCTCTTTCCCACACTAAGCACTCTCAATCCTGCATTTGTTGCTTTTATGTTTTCATTTATAGACTCTTCCTCATCTCTGGATGCATCATATTTATTACTTAAATACAAAGTCTATGTCAAGAGGAAATGAGAAAAAGAGACCATGCTGAATTGAAAGACAAATTAAGCAAAATAAAGATGTTTATTATGAAAAAAAAGTCTAGAAATTCAAAATGACAACTGGATGGTGAATTATCATGTAAAACTATAGCTAAGTAGAAATAATACTGTGTGAGTCACTTTATAGATAATGTCAGAATTACAAAGTTGAAGATTTAAGATAACGTCTGTAAATAGAACAAAGGGTTCAAGAACAGAGAGGGATAGGGAATAAATAAGTCTTGTCTGGACAACCAGAGTGTAGAGAGTGGGCCAGCCAGGACATAATGTAGAGGACACCAGTAAATTGGTTCAGATTCATCAGTTACTTTTAAAAAATGGTATGGGAGTATTAAATGTATACATAATGTACATGGAAAACTACTTATAATAATCAATGAATTTCACAAGAAAAATATTTTGTATTACACGTATATTTATATAAATTACACATTTCATTTACGAAGCCCAAACAGTGAAATAAAACATATAGAAATAGTAAAAGTTATCTGAAATAATCCTATCATGACAAAACCATATTTACCATTTGGTGATTATTTCCTTTAGTCTATGCATACACACTTGCACAAGAATATGTAATATCACACAATTTAAATAATTTCAAACATATTATTTTTATAAATTCTTTAATTTTTAAATTTTTTTTATAAACATCGCCTTTCTTCTTTTCTTTCCTTTTTTGTCATCTCTAGGTAATTTATATTAAAAGCTTCATGTGTATCTTTCAATGTATATCTTTCTGCTCATAAAATCATACATATACATGAGGTTGTATTTAGCATTATTTGCTTTATAGAAGTGGGATAATATTATATACATGCTTCTGCAATTTGATTTTTTTATTAAAATTCCTCTAATTCATTCAGTGGGGCCCCAGTGCATTCTCTTTTATGGATGTACAATACCCATGGTAGGAATAAGCCACAATCCATTTAGCCATTCCCCTACTGAATGTAATTTTCTTTGTTTATCTTTTACAATGACAGGATCTAGAATAATCATCCTTCTATATATTACCTTACTTACTGAGGTTTTTATTTCTATGGGATAATTTCCCAGGAGTGGGATTGCTGGGTGGAAAGACATGAACATTTTAAATTTTTAATAGATATTTCCAGATGGCTTTCCAAAAAGCTAAAACATTTCACATTTCCATCCTTTTTCTTATGTCCCTGCCAGCAGTAGGTGTTATTACTGTTTCATTTCTAGCTATCTGATAGATAAGCTGATATTAATTTAATCTGAGTTTTCTTAACTACTAGTAGCTTCATATAGCAATAATTATAAATTTGTGTTGATGGTTTTATTATTTGTAACTACATAGTGTTCATGACAATAATATCACAAAGAATGTATGATATTATGGGAAGATATTGGAGCACAGTTTCTGCTAACTATTGAAATAATACTGGTGTTAAACCAAATGAAATACATTTAAGTAAGATATTAATTGCAATCCCAAGGGCAATCACTGTGGCATATGAACTTATGGGTCCAAGGACAAAGAGGCGGAAGTAAAGGTGGCACTGATTAAAATCACTTGATGGTCTCCATGGGGATACACTAATTTGCACTCCCACCAACAGTGTAGAAGGGTTCCTATTTCCCCACATCCTCGCCAACATTTATTATTATTTGACTTCTTGATGATTGCCTTAAAAAAATTGGGAATGGATCCACCATATGATCTGGCTATACCACTCCTGGGTATCTTCCCAAAGGGGTCGAAACCAGAGAATTACAGTAATATATGCATACCCACGTTCATAGCAGCACAATTCACAATAGCCAAATTATGGAACCAACCTAGGTGTCCATCAACAGATGAATAGATTACAAAACTGTGGGAAATACACACAATGGAATTCTACTCAGAAATAAAGAAGAACAAAATTATGTCATTTGCAAGAAAATGGAAAGACCTGGAGAACAGTATGTTAAGTGAGATCAGCCAATCACAGAAAGTGAAGGGTCATATGTTTTCTTTCACATGTGGAAGCTAGGGAGTAATTGGGATACCAGAGGGACTCCAGATAATGGAGGAGAAGCCTCAGTGGAACCAGGGAGGTGGTCTAAGGGAAGGGGAAGGGGAAAACTTAGATTCATAAATGGAATTACTACCTTCGGCAATGTGTACATATGTGAATATACCAACATCAAGCACAGTACTCTGTATTGGGAGGGGGGGAAATGGGGGGCATCAAATGCTGAGTGCTTATATGTCAATGTCAACATGATTTACATTATGATGTGAGACTATAATGCACCAATAAAAGCACATAAAATAATCACTTGATGATTTAGTTCTACGACGTTCTAGTCTCACCCTGAAGTGGGCTCTGTTAATCTAGTAAATGGTAATAACTATTGGTCAAGTTACTTAAATTCTCTTCTCATCAAGTGTCTAGACTTCAAAATAATAATAATATACTGATACTCATTGTGAAGTGACACTACAATGCACCAATAAAAACATAAAAAAAATAATAATAATATAGTCTTCATAATGTTAAAAAATAATAAAAAATAATATTACTAATTATTATTCATATGCATATATGAAAAAGGGTGGATTGGTATAGCAAAGATGCAATACATTAGATGTTATTTTTTGCCTTGTCTATAGCCATTTCATTTTTTTAACAGTACCTGACATCTTTCTAGGGAGTTACTTCTTTCCCAAGAGAGAGACCCTGCTTGGTCTATAATCAGGTACTCTGTACTCCCTTTAATCAATGGATACTTCTGTCCTGAAATCTGAGTTGTGAGAATATGGTAAAGAAATTGAAAATAGAGTTCATTCTATCCCAAGAGTAGCAACCATGCTGATTTCTACTGCTTCATTACTACTGCAGCTCCTGCTTCCTAGCCCTCGGGGGCTACTTTAGTTCTAGTTCTCTAGCCTTTCCATCAACTCTGGGATTCCTGATAGTCTCCCAGTAAATTCTCATTGACTAATGTTAATATGAGTTGGTTTCTGTTTTTTTGCAAGAAAAAAAAACAACAGTGGTTTGGGTTCTACAGAAACAGATGCTGAGATAGAATTTGAACAGCAGGACACTTATTAGGGATGAATATCTGTGGTTGGGAGGGAGAGGAAGCAATATTGGGCAGAGGGATAAAAACCATGAGGCAGGCCTGCCAATACCCCATAGGGATCTCTGGAACACTTGATGCTGACAGGTTGTCCTTGGCTGACAGCAGCCAGGTCATTTTGTTCTCATCTTGGTTAGTCACTGGGTTTGAGAAATTCCAGGAAGGGTGAGCCCATCAGGAGCCCCCAAGACTCATGAAGGAACTGATAGATGGAACGCATCTACTGAGATCTGGGGCAACAAATTCTTCCTTGTAGTGGAATCCGAGGGGCACATCTCTGTGTCCACTGTAGTCTTCCCCTTCTTCCATTTGGATACACTTGTTTATTTCTAATTCCTCCAGAATTCTGGTTGGCTTCTCTTCTGGAGGGAAGTTGGGTGGAGGAAGGTTACTCAGACAAATTTACCCTTACCACTGAAGTTAGTCTAGGAGGTACCACAGGTATGTGTACTATTTTCTCTTCCACTTTTTATTTTAAATTCCTCTCATTCTTAGCTATCATCTCTGTTCTTGGTGACAGTGCTTTATTTTGATATCATGGTTTAGGAAGTCTAAGAGGTCTGAGCCCCTGATCACCAGGTCCTTCTTATCCATTTGTCATCACAACAAGACAAGGAAGTACCAAGAGGCACCCACCTGGATCACCTGGATGTCATACAGATTTCTCCCTGCAACTATTGTGAGGTAGTAGCCTTAACTCCTCTTGACAACCATGCTCAGTTACCACTAGCCTGGATGGTGACTCCTTTCCTTGCCTTCTCATTCCTGGACATGTGGAATTCAGAATGTCTAGGCAGCAGCCATTGCCCATTGTTTAACAGGACTCTTGCCGTATAGTGAAAGTGTGCTTCTTTTAGGGACTAGGACCACTAACCCTGCATATCCCCCCCAAAAATGGAAATTAGAAGTAGAAAATCCCCTAAAGGGATGAGATTTGAGGAAGTTTAGAATGGTATTTTCCATTTTCATCTCTATGTATTTGACATAAACTACCAATTTTGAGAAACAAAAGTACCAGATTATGCTCATATCCATATTACATTGCTTTCATATTCACATGGGAAACTGTTGTGCACCTGTTTTTGTTGCTTAATTTGAAATAGCTAATTTTAAATGCACAGTGTTGGTATGAGAATAACAGAAAGATTAGGGTAGAAAAATAATTGTGATTTTGAGTGCTCTATTTTTACATTTTATACATGTTTTGGATATTCAAAATAAAATTAAACAGCATTGTTTCCTTATAGTATATACACACATATCATGTGTAGGGAAGACAGTCTGAAAAGTCATTAAATTTGCATTTTTTATTAGGTAGGTCATTAGGTTACTGGAAACAGGATGTGTGTCTACATATATAGACATAAAGAAAAAGAAGAATATGCAAAATGCTAATGCTTATCACAAAAACTGCCCTGTCAATGAGTATCTAATTTAATCTTATAGAAGACTTTGAGAGTGGGCATTTTTAATTCTAATTTTACTGGTGAAGAAATTGGTGGTAAGAGAAAAGTTGGATAACTTGATTAAAGTTATATATTTTGCTGGGCGTGGTGGAGCATTCCTGTAATCCCAACTACCCATGAGGCTGAAGAAGGAGGATTACAAATTTGAGGCCAGACAGGGCTACTTAGCAAGACTCTGCCTCAAAACAAAAAACAAAAAAATAAAAAGGGCTGAGAATGTAGCTCAATGGCAGAGTGTTCCTGAGTTCAATCACCAGTACCACAAATAAATAAATACATAAATAAATAAATATAAATAAATAAATAAAATATTTTCCAAAACTCATATGTTTTTAAGTGTAACCAGATGTTAAAATGAAACTCATTATATGACAGATAAGTCAAGGACAACATCATATATGCTAAGAGGTTGTAAAATGGGTTCTCCTAGCATTCTCTTATATAAGTGAGGGAACTGACCAGTTGAGAGAGAAGGTTCTCTTCACAAGAATAAAGGGTGGGAGTAGGGAGTACATTTTACTCACTTTAAGCCAAAGAAGAACTCTACCCATGAAGCCACTTGGAGGAGGAAAGTAGCACATCATCCAAGGGACCAAGCAGCATCAGGGTACCATAGACTGATATCACAAGAACTGTCAAGACCCAATGCAGGTGACCACATGTAAAACAAACCCAAATTCTCTCTTCCTGTGAGACAACTGAGAAATTGGAAATGGTGGCTAAAATATAAAAAATAAAAAAAATGGGGCTACAGCTGGCAGGATAAGTAGGAATACCCATCTTATAAAACCAGGCCCAACTTTTTCACTCTCACTTCTGGACCAGGCCCAACTTCCTCACGTCTTTCTTCTCAGCCTGATGGAGCACAAAACCTCTAAATGGATCAAAGGTTTGGTGCTACAGCAGTTATGCCTCATGGGAGGCTAAACAAGTTAAGGGCATAGTCCTCCAGACAGCCACATCTGCCCCAGATGGCTATCAGCAATTAGAAAGAGTTTACCAAACTGCAAAGTCAGAGGGAACAATCCCCACAAAACTGCCTTCATTTCAGACACCTCAGCAAGTTCAGGGGCTCCCTAGCTCACCATCTCATTTAACCTATAAATTCAAGGGTTCTCATGGATTCCCCAGGTTTGATAAGTGACAGATGGCTCACAGAACTCAGGAAAGCACCATACTGAAAATTTTTATAAGATGATACAAATTCGAACCAGTCAAAGGAAGATATGCAAAATGGAAACTTTGGGAATGGAAAAGGTCTAAATTCCAAGCACTCATGTCCTCAGAGACATGTTGCCCTCCTGGTGTCACTGACATGTGGTATCAGGAAAGCTCACCTGACTTCAGTTTCCAAAGATTTTACTAAGGTTTCATTCTGGGTTTAAATCAAGGTTGAACTGGATTTTCAGCCCCCTCCCTCAGGAAGTCAGGCTTCATCACCTGGCTCAATCCAATCACAGGACTGTCTTTCTGGCATGGCCAGGATCTGCAAGACTATGGATGTGACTGGCCCCACTCTGAGTCATTTTTTTTTTAGCATAAATTGTCAGGTGTGGTCCAGGGCTCCTCCACGAATAACAAAGGCACTCCTGTCCCTTGGGAAAGTCCAAGGGTTTAGAGGCTATCTCTCAGAAGCCAGGCAAAGGCTAAAATCTCTTTTTTGGTAAGATGAATTCCTCATTGTTTAGGTGTTTTCATTCTTTTAAGGGTCTTCATATTCTTACTGAAATAACACAGTTCCCTGACATGTGACTAAAAGTGCTTAATAAATCCAAGGACAGGGAAGGGCTAATCCAGAAAGAGAATTTAAAAGATCAATGGGAAGATATTTGGTCTATTTCATGCTGTAATGGTTTGGATTTAGAGTGTCCCCCTAACCCTCATGGAAACAAGGTAGCAATGTTGGAAGCAGGGCTTGGTTGCTACAGAGGGGTTACTGAGAGTATTGTCTGGGGACTTTGTATTCTTCCTCCTCCCCTCGCTTGTCCTCTGCTTCCAGCATCCATGATGTTGAGAGCAGAGCCTTTCTCTCTCCCTCTCTCTGCTTCTGGACTCCACAATGGGAAAGAGAGCCGTGTTCTCTCTCTCCCTTCCTCTCTCTCTTTCTGCATTCTGCCACTGTGCCCTAAGCTTCAGACTCTGGCCTCACATGGACTGAACCTAGAATTTCCAAAAACTGTGAGCAAATAAATCTTCCTTCCTTTAAATTGTATGGTCAGTTGTTTTGGAGTATGTCAGTGAGAATGTGGACTGAGGCACATACTTTCGAGTTCACTCCCTCAATACCACCTGTTCCCTAAGAAAGAGGCCTCTGAGGTTTTGTAACATCAAGGTCCAGGTTCTTTCCATTATGCCAGATGGGGATATTTTACATTTTTTTATAAGAAATGCAATTACAGTTTTAGGTTCAAGAATGGATAAAATTTGGTATTTTGTTTTGTTTTAATCCAGAATCATGTTGACTAGTATATTCACAATGTTTCATTGTGTGTAATTTTTAACCCATTGCTGAACAACATTGTTGTGAACACTTCATAAATAATTTGTAATAATATCTGATGTTAAAAATTAAAGTAGGGAGAAAAGTTGAATTAATAATATGCTTCAATATAAACTACTTTGTAAAAATAAATTTTAAAGGAGAACTGTATTAATACTGCAAAGGAGATATGACCCAGCTATGTCACTTTTCATTGTCTGAATATCAACATTAGTGTAAAAATAATAAAAGCTGACTATGTCAGGGGGTCACTTTGCAAAAACCATGCTAATGAGCCATACGTTAGTAAATTCATTTCCTTATGTGAACGATGCTGATGGACTGCTGCATGGAAGACATATGCATTGACTTCATGTGGATCAGAGGAGCGGAGAATGGAAAAAATTGCTTTTGCATGACATTTTCATATCTTGTTTTAGAAAAACACAGGAGAGATTAATTTTCACTTATGTTGGAATCATTTGCAAGTTATTTTTAATTAATTCAATTTAATAAGTACCTTCCAAATATCATGCTTTCTCCCTTGGATAAAATTCTAATATTTCAACATGAAAGTTGTTACAAGTGTGAATTTCATATTATAAAAGGGAAAGGATTAGAATTCTCTACCAAAGTATTTTGTTGACTTGTCCGAGAATAGGATACCAAGTGGTAATACCGTGCCATTCCTTGATCCACAAAGACTATTTATTCCAAGGAAAATCCTGCAGTAGACTTAACCTTCCATCTAACAGCAATGTTCTGCCTGCAGATTCCTTTTCCATTTCTCACCTCCTCTATCCCTATCCCCTGCCTTTACTTCCAGTGACTTTGGCTATCTCTAAGGCCCAGGATCTCTCTCCAAGTCTATCCTCTTCTGAATGTCCCTGTTCAGGAGTAGAGAGTGTCAAGACATTCCCTCTCAATGTTCTTTCCTACCAAAGATATTTACCTGTTCTCAGAGCATAGGCTCACTGATACAAATGCATTGAAGTAATTGTCCATTCCAGGTACCTGCTTTGAATTTTAGCAAGGGCAAGATTGGGGCTAATCTAAATGCTGGAAGCTTCAAGTTCTGGAGCAGAATTCTTAGATAAAGTAGAATTACTTTTCCCAGTTGAAGATTACTTATTTCCTACTCATCGGGAAAGATTTATGAGGGAGAAGAGGCAGAGTTTACAAGGTTTACAAGGTTGGTTGTTGCCTGAGTTTACAGCTCCATCACTTATTACCTATGTGACCTCATAAAAATTAGTTAAACTTGTTATGCTTAATAACATAACCTACCTCACAGACTTGTGGTAAGGATTAAGTGGCATAATGTATGCAAAGTGCTCCTATTTGTGTCTTCCCACACAGTAAATGCTCAAGAAAGGCTAGCTACTATCATTCCTATTTACGTATCATTTCAAGCACATGGGAATCCTAATGAATAGAAAAGAATTCTTTCTTACACTTAAAGTTCAAGAAATACTGCTGCTGATCTGGTTCAGATGGCAAAGGTTAAATCATTACTGGATTGGAGTGGCCTAAAGCACATGACTCATGTTTTTCGGTCTGGTGGCCAGGGTTTGGCTGTAGGTTTTTCTTCTTACTGCTGCAAATTGTGCCCTGCATAATACGATGGGGCTGACTGCTCATTGGGATGCTTAGTGTGTGCTTGTGAACGTGCAGGGAATAATACTGGTTTACCCAATGAAAGGCAAAATTAGCTTTTGTGTTAGAGTTTGCATTATAAAGGACAGTACAACTGTTCACCCTGCCTCTTATTCCCAGCATATGTTAAATGGGTGATTAAATATCTATGTTTCTAGTCTCAGTGCAATTTTTAATGTCTCCCCTTTTCTTTTGAACAGTTCACATTGTGGTGAGAATCATACATTTACCTTAAGATGTAAACAATAATTATTTGCAGGTAAATGTACTATGGTGACGGAAATACAATAAATGCAAATACCATTAACTATTTTAGGGCTGGTAATTGATTTATTTCTAATCTAGTGGTGGTGAAATGGCTAATTAAGTCCCTGGCCTTGTTGCTTCCCTTCCAGAGTCATTATATAGTGTCCCCTATACACCTATAAAGTCTATTTTTTACAGTAAACCTAAAGTCTACTTTTTCAGTACACCTGTAAAGTCTATTTCCCCCATTTAATTTTCCTATAAATTTTATGCTAGTTGCATGGAAAACTTAGCTTAGAAATGGATAATAAAAGAGAAAAGGCTGAGCATGGTGGCACACAACCATAATCCTAGTACTTGGGAGACTGAGCCAGGAGGATTGTAGGTTCCAGGTCAGCCTCAGCAACTTAGCAAAACTCTGTTTTTTTTTTTTAACTTTTTTTGTTCATTTATTGGTGCATTGTAAATTATAATTACACATTTTGATATATGTCAGGGTATGAACATCATACATGCACACATTGCACATTTAGCCCTCCCGCCAATCCCACCCTATTCCCTCCCCCTTCCCTCCCTTTCATGCTCCAGATAGTGATTAAAACTCTGTTTTAAAATAAAAAATAAAATGGTGCTGGGGGTGTAGCTCAGAGTTAGAACACCCCTGAGTTGAATAGTTCAATCCCAAGTACCACCGAAAAAAAGAAAAAGACAGGGCTTCACCATCAAAATGAGTTAGAAACAAGGAATTCTGCAAGTAGAAATTAGGTTCTTGAGCCATTTTATAGCACTATTGCTGAACAGGATAGTCTAGATGTGAGTCAAATGATATATATATATATATATATATATATATATATATATAATTTATATATATATATATTATATATATGTTGATTATCTCTTGACTGATTATCTGTTATATATCTGTTGACTATGACAATGATATACCATTCAATGGCAATTTTCTGCTGGTTGATTGATACTGCTCTGACATTGATGAAATTCCTGAGCAACACGGCTCAGGGCGTGTTTTGACTCTCTCTTGGGAGCTGTGGTTATTAGGAATGGCAGCTCTTTTCAGAGCTAAATATTTCAGTTGCTAAATATTTCATCTACTTTCAGAAAAATCAGACTAAAACACAGTTCACTGCTTTTCAAGTAATGGAGGCTCTTACCAGGCTGTCAGGGATGCCAGACCCCTGCTGCCCTTGAGATCACGGCATTTCAGAGAAATATTAAGACAACATGTTGTGTTACATGGCCGGGATGGGGATTCTTCTCTTATTTCTTCCTTAAATAAGAAGAATGAAAAAGAGAAAAAAAATAAAAGTAAATCCATAAAAGTAAAAGTGTATCTTTCTGATAAAATATCTCTAACAATATTCAGAATGCTCCCACATATAATGAAACAAACGCAAGACTGTTTTGGCACTATAGGTAAGTTGTACTCTGTGAAAAACCTGAGTGTAGCAAGCAAGTGGAATATCTTTAGAATACCAGGTAGACAAACCCATTGAGATTTATATCAGACTTTCTCAACCTTATTCAGCAGCAGAAGAATTTTAACTCTGGTTGACTGGTTTTATTCCAGCACTTGGTAGACCCTATTGGTTTTTGTTTTAGACCTATGTAGGTTAATTTGGTTAATTTGGTTATGGGCAGAAATAGGCACAGATACAACAAAACTACCTCTACATGGTTGTTTGCCTATGTTTTGATGTTTGTTCACATTTCCTCAGTGAAACTCCATTTTGTCTTCACTAAAGAGCAGTCCTCCTGTACGTAATTTTGATTGCCTACCTAATTACCCATGTAGACTTCTAATATTTCTCTCCTTGTTGCTGAATTGAAGCAGTCTTTTCAGGCTGAACAATGTTGTTTTTATTATATGATTTAACTCCCTTCGCTTCTGACTTTGGATTTCCTAAGTATTTCCCATGAAGAAAAGCATCACACAGAAGAGGGCAGCGAGCATTTTAGAAGGTCCTGGAGCTGCAGCAGTAGTACTCCCCACACCGGCGGGGCTCCCTCCTGCTATCTTCAGGGACTTCTGCCTGGGCTCTCTCTAAACGATTGGCTTTCACTACTTAAAGGGTCAAAGAGATGGCTCTTCTCATCACCGCCAGAAAAGCTTCTGTTGTATGCTGGCAGCTCTTATTTCTTTGAAGCCTCTGTGCACTGTTTCCACTTGACCAAAACCACAGGGAGTTTAATTATCAAAAAATCACTCCCTTCGGAGAATTCTTAAAGAAAAACACTCCCATTCTGAGCTAAGATAGCAGATGCAATAAGTTCCTCATTCACTCCATAGACTACTAAACAATGTCAAACTGGATTCTTTGTGGTACAAGGTTTGGAGTGGATTTTTTTTTCCAGCTACTGAATGGGCAGGGCACATCCACATAAAGGCCAGTGGAGGCAATTTTGCTAATCCATCTTTGTGTTATCTCCAAACAATCTTAAATGTCAGACTGACTTCTCTCACAGCCCAGAACATTCTGGAGCCAGCTCTGTGGCTCAACATTGGTATACTCCAATGCTTCCATTGGTATAATCCAATGTCAACAGAACTAATGTCTTAATAAGAAGGAGTGGGGAGAGGTTACATCTTGCAAGTACCAGACTACATTTGTTGAAATCAACAAATGAGCTTTGAAATGGTACTTGGGTTCCTACAATGTTCAGCACCGGGATTTGACTGCCTCTGAGGACATGGTGCCCCCAGGACCTTTGACACCCAGGGGCACAAGGGGTCCTGGATCCCTGGAGGGGATGGATTGGGTGCCATGGTTTCCTTGCACCCTGCTGATTTCAATGGGGAAAAAGGAAGGAAGAAGTGGTATTTGGGATTTGTGTGTGTGTGTGTGTGTGTGCGTGTGTGCGTGTGTGTGTGTGTGTGTGTGTGTGCACGCACGCGTGCTAATAGAGAGATTTATATCCTGATGAATTTTTAAAATCAGGGTCCATTATATATCAGGTGTTTGCTGCCTTGTTTAATCATGATCACAGTCCTGAGAGGTAGAAGCTTGTGTTTCACACTTCACAGAGGAGAAGAGGCCTCCAAGGAACCAACAGCTTACCTGATGCTACAGCCTGGAAAGGAGTCAGCGCTTGAACCCAGACTTCCCAGACCCTTTGTTCTGTGTGCATTTCAGGGACCTTTTCACATCACCTAATGTTATTTCAATGGGAGAAACATAAATCTGACTCATAAACTTTAAAGATCACACAATCAAATTCTTGGTTATTATTGGCAGATCTGAAAATATAAGAAGACAAAATCAGTTGGTGAGAGTACTGTGTCCTAAGTTCTGTGAAGAATAGAATTAAAATTGAGTACACAGACCAAAGAGTAAAGTTGATTTTATTTTCAGGGTATTTCAACAGAAATTGGGCTGAATAATGAGGGAGAATCAGCTCTCTGATATTAGGAAAAATGATCATCTGCTTAATGTTCTAATTTAATAGTAAGAGTGACAGTACACAAGTGTGAGCTTGTGCATGTACACACACACACACACACACACACACACACACATGCACACATTTTAAAGAGCACATTACATAGAATGTTGAATTCCAGTACCTCTAAAGTCCTACTCACAGAGAGATATAATTATGATGGTAGAATCTAAAGTCTATCTGTATCATGTCTTATTACCATCACTTAATAGTCACGTGAATGACTTTGGGAACATTATATAGCATCTTACCATGCTCTCCTCTTATGTAAAGTGGATATAATCTCTAACTCATAGGAGTATGAGGAAGTGTATTATATCAGTGAGGATGCATGTGTTTTCAAGCAACAGAAATCCCAGCTAAGATATCTAACATTGTTCTCATGGAGCTGAGCATTCCAAGAGCAGATCTGGCTTGAGGAATGACTTTATTCAGGACTCAAAGTTCATCAGAATCCATCTCCAGGATCTGGTTCCTTTCTATTTTCACTCCAAAACCAAGCACAGAGTGGGCCTTTGGCAAATATTGACTATAGAAATTTAAAGCTATAGTGGAGAACATATGAATTTATGCATGGGAATTCTAAGAACAGTTACTAAAGCTCATTTGTATTGAACTAGCTTTCGTTAGATGCTCATGCTCACATCAATTACTGTGGCAAATTGATAAGATATTCTTATTGTTTTAGCTATAACATTCTTAAGAAAGCAGTGGGCTGAAGGTATACATTTTGGAGTTGTTAGCATATAGGGAGTATTTAAACTCATGGAATTGTATATGATCACCAAGGGAGTATACATAGAGAAGAGAGAAAACCCAGGATCTAGCACTATAATATCCGTATATAAAGAAGTTGAGCAAGAAAGAAGACAAAAATCAGGAGAATGTGTTATTCTGAAAGCCAAGTTAATAATTTCCTTGCTAGAAGAAGGGAGTGACTGAGTCAAATATTACTGGTAGGTTAAGCAGGAGCAGGTTGGATAACTGAAGAGGAACAAGGAGGTCACTGGTGACTTTGATAACAATGATTTTAGTGGAGTGGCAAGAACCAAAGCCCATTTGGACTGGGTTTATTAAAAATAAATAAAAAGAGGAGAGAAATTGGAAAAAGGGATAGGACAAAAATTTCAAGGGTTTGTTGTTAAAAGGGACAAATAAATGTGAGCTAGTGGCTGGCAAAGAAAATGGAGTCATAAAAAGTTTTGTCTAAGATAAGGGAAATAGCAATACAGTTCAATGATGATAAAAATGATTCAATAAGTTATTGATGGAAAAAGAGAAAAACGATCTGATGAAGTCATATGCAAAAGAAGGTGACAGGAGAGGAGGTCTGGTAGAAAAGTGGTTAGATGCAGAGGTGGGACTCAGGAAGTCTCCTTAGCATTGCTCCAGTTTGTTGGTGAAGTCAAAAGAAATATCAACAATAGAGTGAGAATGGAGAAATAAGTGTTGAGGGTTTTCAGGAAGAGAAATCATGAAATTGTGTGTGTGTGTGTGTGTGTGTGTGTGTGTGTGTGTGTGTGTTAGGACAACGGGAGAGTGATTGGACATGGGGGATGGAGGATATTATTGAGCAGCATTTTGAAGGCCTATTGGCAGCTTTTTATTTTTCATGAACTTAAAATGGTACCAGTCAGCTTAGTTGTATGTTTTTTCCCCAACTACATTGAACTTCTTGAGTACAGGCATGAGTTGGCCAAGATTAGATTTAACCAGGGTCATGGTATTAGCACAAAATAGAGTGGGAAAGTAGCAAGGGGATAAAGGGGGAGAGGAATTTGATGTCACTTTCTTGGATTAAACTACCATTTTCTCTTACTAAAATACTGCAACAATCTCATGAGTGGCATCTTTGTCTTATCCCACTCCTCTCAAATTCCCTCTCTGCACTATAGCCAGAATGATTTTTCCTAAAAACAAATTTGTGATCACTTTCATATCTGAAACTCTAATGATTACTCCTTCCCCTAGAATAAAATCCAAAAGTTCTTAACATGGTTTTTATAGACCTTTATGATCTGTCCATTACTTAACTTTTTGGGGGAGAGCTGGGGATTGAACCCAGAGGCATTCTACATCTGAGCTACACCCCAGCCTTATTTTATTTTTTATTTGGAAACAGGGTCTTGCTAAGTTACTGAGACTGGCTTTGAAACTTCAATCCTCCTGTCTCAGTCTCCCAAGTACAGGGATTATAGGCGTGCGCCACTCACCACAGCCAGCTTTGTTGCTTACTTTTTAAGCTCCATTTCTTTTCACACCCATGAATTCAACCAAAAGTAATGAGTTTTGATTTTGTGCTCTTTCTAGCCCCTGGAACAGTTTTCTCTCATTTTCACATCCTTCTTTCCAGTAACTTCCTTTCTTCCTTCAGGACACAGCTAAAGCAGTGATTTCTCCAAGTGGTCTTCTCAAAATCCCAGGGCTGTCTGTTGTCTTCCACTCTTGTCTGTTTTTACTCCTAAGATTTTCTTTGAAGAATGTTTTTGACCTGTTAAAAAAACAAGCTGGGCGTGGTGGCGCACGTTTGTAATCCCAGTACTTGGGAGGCCGAGACAGGAGGATTTGGGTTCGCAGCCAGCCTCAGCTACTTAGTGAGGCCCTCTGCAACTTAGTGAGACCCTGTTTCAAAATAAAAAAAAATAGGGCTGGGGCTGTAGCTCGGAGGTAGAATTCCCCTGGGTTCAATCCCTGTACCACAAAACAAAAACAAAAACAAAAACTTGGGACACTATCAATCTAGATTCTAGAACCTAGAATCTAGGTTAATCCTTTCACTTTATAGGTGGCAAACTTGAGGCTGGGAGCTATAGAAAAGTAGCAGGAGAAGCAATCTCAGCAGTTTCAACTCCTTTCCTTTCTATTGCAGTGTTCTTCCCACTCACGTGACTGTGAACACTCCCCCGAGGACTGTGGTTCCTTTGTTCTCAGTCACAGCCTACAGACTTAGACTTCTGACATGCAAGACTTCAATGCTGCTCTCAACTTCTTATCTCAGGGGAGGCAAGTAGCAACAGATAATGATTCAGTCATGGGGGAGTGACATGTTACAGATCCTAGATTATTGCAGATTGTTATTATATGTATTGATTGTATTGATCAAACTTTAATGTATACTCTTGGTGCACAAAGTGCTTCTTTGATTCCGTTTGTGTCTTCCATAATTTCTTCTTAATGTCTAGGGTAGGGTCTGTCTCATATCAGGATCCTAATAAAACTTACTGATAGAATGACAGTACTCTACTGCTTTCTGTCTCCTATAAAATGATGGCTGTCCAGCAATACCAAACAAGGAATGGAAAGCACTTTCTGAATCAGATTGTCTCTAACCCTATTTGAAATTATAAAAATTAATTTAGAAGGAAGTTTTCAGCTTGAAGAGGAAAGTGAGATCATACTACTAATAAAGTATAATACAAATATAATAATACAAATAAAGTACTTTATATGTATATGTATCTAATGGGCCCAATGACCCAATTCTCTCATTATTATTGTTATTATTACCACTTGTGCTTTAGTAAAGAAGCATAGAGACTTTAAAGAATATTTCAAAGTCACATAGCCAAAAAAATCATGAAGCTGGAATTTTAACCCAGGCTTAGATGTACCATTTAACCAAATTGCTAAAAGCTTCCCACTGATCTCCTTCGGGTCCCAGCTAGCAAAAAAAAAAAAAAAAAAAAAAAAAAAAAAAAAAAAAAAAAAAAATTTTTTTTTTTTTTTTTTTTTTTTTTTTTTTTTTTTTTTTTTTTTTTTTTTTTTTTTTTTTTTTTTTTTGCGGTACCGGGGACTGAACGCAGGGGCGTTCTACCTCCGCGCTACGCCCCCGGCCCTATTTTATACTTTATTTTGAAACCGGGTCTCACGAAGTTGCGGAGGGCCTCACTAGGTAGAGAGAGAGAGAGAGAGAGAGAGCTGAGACTGGCCTCGAACCCGGATCCGCCGGTCTCTGCCTCCCAAAGTACTGGGATTCCAAGCGTGCGCCACCATGCCCGGCTTTGCTTCTTGCTTTTAAATTTACTTTTTTAGGCAGGAGGAATGTATTTGGTTAGGAATATTATATGATACTCACATATAGAAGCTCTCTATATTTATAGAATACTATACTCATATGTAATATTTTCCTATACTTACAGTATACTATACTATTGTTATGTTTGGTTAGAGACATTTCCTTATATTTTACAAAACCTCATATTTTTTACAACCTATCTATATTAAAATAATTATAGTGCTCCTAATCACTCACATTTTCTAAAACTAACAATCAAATCAGAAGATCCCCAAACTAGATTTTTTCCAGAAGAATTAAAAAGAATAATTATATCAGAATTTTTGAAACCGATTTTTCTGGAAAAATGGAAAAGAATACTGAAATCAAAAGAATTAAAAATCTGATTAATGTTGATGAAATGCAATTGTGTGTTTACCCTAAATAAAACTATCACTTATCTGAAATCCTTTCTGTATCAGGAGGTCAGTCTGTTATGCATTGATTAATGGCTAGGGCGATTTGTTTTTCGTTACACAGAAGCTAATATTAGATAACCTCTAGTCATGGGCAGACAGGCTGCTTGAAGCTGTCCTTCTAGATCTGGGCCAGCTCTCCAGAGAACCCATGCTCCCTTATTTGGAGATGGATCTATAAATTGACTGGTACTCACACACAACAAAAAGGCTTTTGGGAAAGCCTTTGAGAAGGTCAACTGCTCACATGACAACCACTAAAAGATAAATGAAGAAAGACAGCTTTTATAAGAGATTCGTATTTTTTGAATGAAAGTATAAGTTCCTACTCACACATAGGAACTTTCTACACCCTATTTTACTTGTGAATTTAGATTTAGGATCTATGATTCTGTTGTTAGGACAGCCCTGCACTACATATTTCTTTGTAATATTTAAGGTGTATCTTAGAGATGTTTCTGATGTCTCAGCAACCCTGCCCTTTCACTCGGCTAAAGGGCAAATAGAAAGTTGCCACTGGAAAAGAAAAAGACTGAGAATATAATGAAGATAAAGATTCTTAAAGAAGAAATGGCAACTTATCAAGACAAGCGATGACCAAATGAGCAAGGAAATCACTGAAAAGCTATTGCCTTTTAAAACGTCAGAAATTTCTGCTTTAAAGTCTTAATCTTGTTAAGATAAGAATTTGTCAATCAGTTCAATGGGAAAATTGGATTACACTTTGACCTGTGGTTGGATGAGTTGTAGAATATCTTTCAGGACCAGAAATTAAATAAAAATGAATTCAATAAATTCAATTTTTCCTTGATGTAGGACATAAATAGTCTCCAGCCACCATCTTCTTTTTTCCTACCAAAAAGGATAAACTACCACTTAAATAATAGTTCCAGGGAATACTTCTCCAGAATCTTCCTTCCCCCTACTCTATGATTCCTTGAAATCCTACCACTTGTGCGGGTGTTTTCTTTCCTCAGTTATAGTCACTTGCATTTGCGTGGTCATTCACAGTCACTTTCACAGACACTGATGTTTGTCTCCTTACCAGCTCTTTCCATCCTCTTCTTACTAACTGAACTCTTTTGTTTAGATGTCAGTATGCTCTGATGTGAGGGTATGCTTCAGGGAAGGTTGGTTCCTGCTCTAGGGCAGAAATCTTAATAATTCAATTATGTTTATGGGATAATGATAACTTGACTAAATCAATTTTGCTAATTCCATTGCCTATTGACAATGATTGGTTAAGGAATGCCATGTGACCTAATTCAGGGCAATAAGACACAAGGAGAAGAATGAACATTTGGAAAAATATTTTCTTTTTTTTTTTTTTTTGCGGTACCGGGGATTGAACGCAGGGGAGTTCTACCTCCGCGTGAACACAGGGGCGTTCTACCTCCACGCTACGCCCCCGGCCCTATTTTTTATACTTTATTTTGAAACCGGGTCACACGAAGTTGCAGAGGGCCTCACTAAGAGGAGAGAGAGAGAGAGAGAGAGAGAGAGAGAGAGACAGACAGACAACGAGAGAGCTGAGGCTGGCCGCGAACCCGGATCCTCCGGTCTCTGCCTCCCAAAGTACTGGGATTACAAGCGTGCGCCACCATGCCTGGCGCTGGAAAAATATTTTCTAAACCTCAAAAAGAAATACAAGGATTTATTTTCTTCCTCTATGTTTCACCTATGGTCATTGCTATTTATACCTGCACCGTTTGGTATTGCTATACCTATCCTTGATCCATGATAAGAGATACCTAACAAAATGAGAACAGCAGATGGAAAATGAACCTTTAGACACTGATTTAGTTTTTCAAAGGAAATCACATGTCATCAATATGATCTGATATAAAATAATAAGAAATAAAGCCTATACCTATTGATAGACATAGAAAAAGATTTTTCAAGTGGTTTCAAGGATTAAACGAAACCGCACAATGTCAGACAAGTTAATAAATTTTCTTGTCATTTCTGGCACACAGTAGGTTCTTAGTATCTCAATAACTATTTAGATTGTCATTTATCTTTTTTGTACTGTAGATGTGTGATGCTCCTGCTGTCCATATAGGATAGTTTCCTTACATTAGTCAATGAATAATGTGTATGTCAGAATATGTATAGAAGCACCTTCCTACCTCTCCCTCTTCTCTTCTGACCTGCCATATCCACGTGAATGTTTAGCTATGCACAACCAGTATATATATATATTTTTTTTTGCAGTACCGGGGATTGAACCCAGGGGCGTTCTACCTCCGCGCTATACCCCTGGCCCTAATTTTTTTTTATACTTTATTTTGAAACCGGGTTTCACAAAGTTGTGGAGGGCCTCACTAGGTAGAGAGAGAGAGAGAGAGAGAGAGAAGGAGGGAGAGAGAGAGAGAGAGAGAAAGAGCTGAGGCTGACCGCGAACCCGGATCCTCCGGTCTCCTTCTCTCAAAGTACTGGGATTACAAGCGTGCACCACCATGCCCGGCCAACCAGTATATTTCTTTAGCACTGATACCCTCTCTCATGCATGAATGCCACTGTGTATGTATGTAACACAATCCTAAATTACCTCTGCTGCTACCATTAGTGGATATAGCCTTCAAATGATGTTCATGGGAACTTTGCGGTTGCTGAGCAATAGGAAATCTGATATAATGATTCTTCCCAAAATATAAGAAGAAAACCCTTCCCTTCTCTCCAGCAACATGGTAGGCAAGGCAAACAGAAACATAGCTACAGTGCTGAGCAAAAGAAGAACAGTCATTTCAAGAGTTAACAAGTAAAATATTCAGCAAGCAATTTGCAGAGCAGATGGTTGGGGGAGGGTGAGAAAGGGAAATGAAATCTTTGCAGAAATCATTTAAGGCTTAATTTTTTTAAACAAACTGAACAATAGCAGGGACTCAACAATCTCTGCCATCATGACTAAATGACACTGAGTCACAGCCAGCATGCACTGGGCTGTGGACTTTTACTAGGAGAGACGAACACAGAGGGTGAGGAGTCTCACAATTTCCTTAAGGAAAAAGTCAGACATTCTTTAAAAACTCTCAGATCTTCTTTAAAAATTCTTCCTGTGCTCACCAAATCCCTCCAGGTATTTTGAGGTCTAATTTTACTGGGTAACTTACTCCTACTATTTTTAATAAGTGTTCTACATTAGCAAAAGAAAGTAACCCGAACTCAGATAAATCAGAGTTCCATCAGAAAACAAAAATCTTATCAAAATCAGATTCATTAAAAAATAAAATAAAATGGAATACTTTAAACATTTAAAAATAAAAAAATCATATTCATTTAATACAGTATGTATTCTTTTCTGTCTGGCTTCTTTCACATGCATACTTATTTTGTGATTCATCATGTCATGAGTCAACCGTTCATTCCTTTTTATTGCTGAGCAGTTTTTCATGGAATACCACACTCATATACATTCATATGTTGATCGACATTTGGTTCGTTCCCATTTTTTGGCATTACAAATCAACATTCTATGATTATTCATGTAAAAAAAATTGGATTCGTTTGAGGAATATTTAGCAGAGGGAATATTTACAAAAGTATCAACAGGAGAAATTACAAGAGAGAATAGATACTCTGGGTTACTATATTACGATATAATAAGAAATTCATATTTGGTCTTCATCCCAGATTCCTGGTTAGAGCTCCTAAGCATCTTTTCCACTACACCTGAATTTGTGTTAATGAGGCACTTTTGAAAGCCTGTTAATGCCAGAGGAACTGACCACATGATTAGAGGGTTGGAACTCTAATCTTTCCTTCTGACCATTGAGGAGGGAGAAGGGCTGAAGGTTAAATTGATACCAGTGGCCAACGATCTAATCAATGATGCGTATGTAATGAGGACTCCATAGAAACACTTAGGATGGGGTTTGGAGAGCTTCCTGGAAGGTGAATGAGAATGCATCCAAGTGCCAGAAGGGTGGTTCACCCCACCCCCAAAAAAAACTCCTCAGGTACAGAGCACCTGTGCTCAGGACCTCTCTGGACCTCCCCCTATGTATCCACTTGTCTGACTGTTCATATGTCTCCTTTAACTTATCCTTTGTAATAAACAAGTAATACAATAAGTAAACTGTTTGCTTACGTTTTGTGAGTTGTTCAAGCAGATTATGGTGTAACACCCAGATCAGTGATCCCGCAAGGAAGCTCCAGGAGTCCAGGTCCACATGCAAAAGCAAGGAGTCTTTATTACAAGCTCGAGCTTGGACCCTCCGTCCGTCCGACGCAGCGGTGAGACAGAGAGCCCCAAGCTGATTTTTAGAACAACTTTTACACACAAATTGGGGGCCTTTGGTGCCCTTTATTTTGATTGGCTAACAAGCAGGGATTTGAATCTTGTCATTTGGGGATTGGTGTAAGTCTCGGCGCAAGCGGGATTGCCAAAAAAGGTAGGGTATAGGCCCTGAGTCAATGGTCACGGAACGTCAGGTACTTGTTTGTCTCATTTTTGATTGGTCCTTTCTTGGGTGGGGTGACTCTACGGTTTTTCCAGGAACCCAGGGTCAGGTTAAGGCCGAGCCTGAATTTCTGTTTCTTGGAGCCTGTCATGGCGATAGCTAGGCTAATTGGCGGGCTCTTCATTTCCCCCTCTACAAGTACCTAAGGGGGGCCCAATCCTGGGTCCCTGACGTCAAAGGTTTTTAACGGGTGGTATTGAGACCTGAATACCATTAACTGGACAGTGTTGACTTGTTCCCGGACAAAATTAACTAGCCTATTGATAATGCAGGGACTAAAGGTTAGTAAAAGTAGTAAGAGTACTAGGGGACCCGCTAATGCTGAAAGCAGGGTAGTCAGCCAGGGGAATCAATTAAACATGTTTTCATACCAAGTTTGACTGTTTCCTCTTTCTAGCTTTCTTTCATGTAGCCTTTTTCTTAGTAGGGACATGGATTCTTTTATTACACCAGAATGATCTGTATAAAAACAACATTCTTCTCTCAGAGCCGCGCACAAAACACCTTGTTGGAGGAAGAGGCAAGTGGGATATGGATTTATGATCTCCCAGGTGATGTTCTGTGGCTGGTGGGGGCTACTAGCGGAAATGGGATGTATGAGTTCTAAAAGTCCCATAGTTATTAAAATGAGCTGACCTGGAGTAGTCCCTCGGCGGTCTTGGCGATTTTCCATCTGGGCAGGTAGTCCTCAGGTTGGGCGTGCGGATCGGCCAGGCGGACATGGGTATGGTGAATCCAGGCGGCGACACCATCGACTTTGACAGCTGTCTACCGCAGTTCTAGCATCTCCTGTCAATGTCTCCGAATGTACACCCAATCCCCAGGTCTATAGTTGTCAGCATGGGTGGGGGTGCTGCCTCATATACTGCTTTAAGGTATGGCCACAGCGCCTTGTGGGTTACTTCAGGTTTAATTTCTGTAAAGTCCATTTCCCAGTGTGCTCCTGGTTTGGAGCTGCTTAGTCATTGTCTGGAAGAAGCTGGTTTGTTATTAGCATTGGTGACTTTACAACTTAAGCACTTAATGGTGATTTCTTTAATTTGGGGTCTTAAATTTAAAATTTTTAGCTGGGCATTTCAGATGAGGTCCTCCATCTTTTTGGCTCCCAGATGTGTGGACTGGTGGATGTGTAGGAGCAGGTTCTTTGCCAGGGCACTTGGTAGTATTAGTTTGCAGCTTCTAGTCATCTACCAATTTGGAGCGCGGCTGGGCTTATGGGCCATTGGAAGCCACTGTATTATTTTTCCAAAGCCTTGGTTAAAGCCACGAGCTCAGCTCTTTGGGCAGAGGTGCCCTCTGGTAAAGCAGCTGCCCATAGGACTCCATTCCCCGATACCACCGCGGCACCTGCATACCTTCTGCCATTCCTGACGAAGCTGCTGCCATCAGTGTACCAAGTGGCTTCTGCATTTGATAACGTCTGGTCAGTCAGGTCCGGTCTGAGCCCGTGCATCTGGCTTAGTATGTCAGCACAGTCATATATAGGAGTCTCAAGGTCTGGGTTATGCAGTAACGTGGCTGGGTTGAGGGCAGTGCTGGGCAGGAACTGGATATGCGGAGGGTTGAGCAGCAAGCTCTGATATGAGTACCAACAGGGCTGTGGCTGCTACGATCCGCAGGCAGGGTGGGGGCTGGTAAGGAGGTGGTTCAGGGCCATCTAAGAGGAGAGCCTCCCCCTCGGGGTCCCCCTGAAACACCAGATAAAGGGAGGCCGTCGGCTGGCTAGGTGTTTTTTTAGTTTCATTTTAGTGAGAGCCAAAACCGATTTATGACCTATCCCAGGGGGGAGAAATGGCCGGAGCCAGGCAGGAGGGTCTTGCACTAGATCCTGCCAGGTAAGGATGTAAGGAATTTGCTCTGGGTGGCCCGGCTTTCCAAAGACTATTTCCTTAACTTTATTACTAGTTTCAGGATCGAAAGTTCCCTCGACCGGCTACCTGATGGCTAACGTGGGCCATTCACTCTGGCAAAAAATCATTAATCGGGGTTTCTTAACATCCAGGCTGAGATCTTTGGCTCGTTTCTTAAAATCTTTAAAGTTGTTAAGAAACAGGGTAAGAGGGGTTGCCAGAGTCTGCCCCATTTGTGCACAATAGCCGGAGATTAGCAGAGCAGAAAGAAAGAGATGTAGAAGTGAGATTAGACACCGTTCTGTAGGTGTGCGGTGGTGGAGAGCTGCTCTCAGAAGTAAGGAAAGAATAAAGGTTATTACGACAAATACAGGTACAAAGGCTAACTCTAAGGGAGGCACATAAAACAGGTTAGTAACACAATACACACACTCAGGAGACAGGAATCTCTCGATTAAATCGCGGGAGCGACCCGCCCTGTCCTAACAGAATTTCGGACCTAGTCCGACCAGGTGAGGGGGAACGTCTCCCGAACCTCACGGCCTGGGGTCCTCCGGTGCGTCCACCTAGACCTCCAACAGGCAATCTTTAATGTGGCATGTACCCCGACAACAATAACACAGTTAACTCACACACGCTTACCAGCCGGCATTGTGCTCCACAGTCTGGGGTCCTGGGACCCCTGGGGGATCCCGGAGAGCCCCCAAATGAAACACCCAGATCAGTGATCCCCCAAGGAAGCTCTAGGAGTCCAGGTCCACATGCAAAAGCAAGGAGCCTTTATTACAAGCTCGAGCTTGGACCCTCCGCCCGTCCGATGCAGCGGTGAGACGGAGAGCCCTGAGCTGATTTTTAGAACAACTTTTATACACAAACTGGGGGCCTTTGGTGCCCTTTATTTTGATTGGCTAACAAGCAGGGATTTGAATCTTGTCATTTGGGGATTGGTGTTGTCATGGAATGTCAGGTACTTGTCTCATTTTTGATTGGTCCTTTCTTCGGTGGGGTGACTCTGGTTTTTCCAGGAACCCAGGGTCAGGTTAAGGCCTAGCCTGAATTTCTGTTTCTTGGAGCCTGTCATGGCGACAGCTAGGCTAATTGGCGGGCTCTTCAATGGAACCCGAGGAAGGGATTGTGGGAACCTCTGATTTGTAGCCAAGTTGGGCAAGATAGTGAGTCAGCTGGGGACCCACTTCTTGCAGTTGGTGTCTGAATTGGGAGGTGGGCAGTCTTGTAGGACTAACCCTTAACCTGTAGGGTCTATGCAAACTATAGGTACTATGTGTCAAAATTACTTGCAATAGGAAGCCTGCACATCCGATGTCAGAAGTCTTCTATGCTGAGTGTGAGTAGAAAGAAAAAAAAAAGTTTGTTTTTCCTAAACAGCTAGTCACAGCAGGGTGCTATTACCACCTGAAGGAAGAGACCAAGGGAGGGGGCCTGGCAGAAGTGGTGACCATTGGTAGAGGGAGGCAGGCAGCCCCAGTGGTCTTGCGGGAAGAAACTGAGGGGATAAACGCTCTGAGCTTCCTCCTCTCCTTCACTCTCGTAGTGTTTCCCATTGACTGAACCTAGACAGAGGCCTAGAGGGCAGAGGCAAAGGAGCCCATTGATGCTGTTCCTGGAGATCATAGTGCAAGATGCACAGAAGGGAGAGTAGAGATACCTACAGCAATCCCTTTTAGGATGGCTTCTTAGCAAGCCTTAACGATTTAAATCTTAGTGTGCTTGTAGTTCTTTTGAACATATTCCACCAGAAAGCCCTTTCGTTCTCCATTTTCCTAAGTCACAACAGTCTCCTTTCAACTAATCCAAGCTCCATCTGGCTAGTGATCTATTCCAGATTCAAATTAAGTGTTTGCTCCCCTGGGAAGGTAGGGACTGTTTATGCCTATTCCCAATAACAAGCTGAATCAGTCAGAATTAGGGTGAACTGCATAAAGCAGAAAACTCAAGAAAGAGAGCGGCGGCTTAAACCTGATAGAAGTGTATGCTTACCTAATGGAAATTTGATCTACTGGGGAAAATCCACAAACTTCAAGGAAGGGTCCTGCAGAAATTGGAAGAATTATCCCGCAAACTGGAGCCTAGATCTGAACAGGGATCTTTTATAGAGCTTCTAATTGTCAGCTCACAATTGTAAGATGAAGAGACACTTGTTTCTGCAGCCTTGTAGAATCATTAGATCATGCTGAATTTAACCTTGGGCATCATTTTATATTTACAAAAGAAACAAAAACTGCCTAAGAATAACAAAGGAGGAAAAGGACTTGCAACACACTGCAAACACATTCTCTTTCAATACCACCGGAGAAACACCAATTCTTTGGAAATGGCTCTCCAAATAATTTCCTCTCCAATAAAGATAATCATTGCCCAATTATATGCTTCCTTCTTTGCAAGCATATTTGAGGAACCAGCACAGAGAGATATAAAGAACTGTGCTAATGATGGTCAATGCTTTCAAAGGACAGGAGATCTGGGGAACCTGGTAAACAAGTCTCATTCTCCTGCCCTGGATTTTATCAGACTGTATCGGCTACTGAATTTCAGCAGTAATTTCAGAAAGTGCTATTTGAAGGACTGAGGGAAGAGAGAGAGAGCTGAGGTAGGATAGAAGAAATAAAATATTAGGCAGAAAGGAGACAAATTTGGAAGGAAAATATAGTTTTAAAATCTGGAAAATTCATAATCTCTAACTGCACCCTATAGGGTGTGTTCTGTCTTAGGCAGAAGCCTCAATGAGCCCACACCCTTACTCACAATGGCCCCTCTCCCCACCTGAGACTCCTGAGATGCTTAGTAAACAAAGGGTCCATGAGGAGGACAAAGGTCAGACACCAGCCACCCACCACCCGTCGGTGCCAGGGAACCTGAGGATTAAGAGGGAAGTGCAGACCTCCACTGTGCGACCCCACCTACCCCCTGTGGGGGTTCTATAAAAGATCTGAAAAAGCTGTCCCAAAGGCTCTCTTGTTTGCTTGGACAGATGCTCTCTTGCACAGACATTCGCTCTCCCCACTTGAGATGGCCCACGTCTCTGCTGAGGGTATATCCCCACCTTTCTTGAATTAAACCTTTGCCTTTTTTCTGGTGCACGTTGAAATTCTTTTCACCATGGAGGCCAAGAACCCACAGAATTATCATGTCTTCCCCTGACAGAGCCATGTCACATTCTTTTTCTTAATTATTAAAAAGATAATTTTGAAGCATGTTAAACTACTTTTTTTAAACTGACTTATATCATGGAAGATGGGATGACTTCTCGTGGGTTCTTGGCTCCAGTGTTGAAGAAGAATTTCAGCACATGCCAGTCAGAGATAAAGGCATAGGTTTAATTTAAGAAAGGTGGGGAAATACATACACGGGCCATCTCAAGGATATAAAAGCCGTGGCAGAGAGGGGCTCAGAGGGGCACAGAAAGCTGCTACAGAGGGAGAGAGACATAAAGTCGGGCCAGTGGGGTGTAAGGCTTTTTAACAATAGGTGTGACTTTTTTGGAGTTCTGGTGCAAGGTGAAGTTCTTTCTCTTACAAAGCTAATTGCCTCAGGAATTTTAGATGTGAAGCTAGCCCATTGTTTGGCTCTTTGGGCAAGTCCTGGGCAAACCTCACAGGGCAAGCTAAGGGGTATTTTAGATTTCCTCTTTAAATCTGTATTTTCCTTCTTTTCTTCCAATCTGTCTCCTTTCTGCCTAATATTTTACTTCTTCTGTTCCACCTCATCAGGTTATAGACTATCACTTCAGAGGAACTGATTTTGCTCATTAGTACTTGCGCAGTGCCCACGATGCTGGGGGAGCACTTAGAGTGCATTTTGCAATTCTGCTCTGGGATGTGGCCGGGGTTCTGCCTGTGGCCTAAGTGTTCCCACCGTGACTTTCCCGAGGGTCTTCTTGCTGGTTGCTATTCTCCCCACCCCAAGTCCCAAAAAGGCCTCTGAGGCCCAATGTTAGGTAGTCCACAGAATTTTAAAAATTATTTTATTTTATGGAGAAATAACCCAACTATAGTTTCCAGAAAAAAATAATTTGATCAGGGGAGGGGAGGGGGACTGAATATTTATTTATTTATTTATTTATTTATTTATTTATTTATTTTTAGTGACTGAATATTTAGATATGTTCACACTTGAGCATTGCCTTTACTAGTTGATAAAAATTGAAGGGAGGAAGGAACAAACGAAAGAAGGAAGATGGAAGGAAAGACTGGAGGGAGGAAAAGAGGAAAGTCCAGAAGGGAAGGAAAGAAGGATGGAAGGAGGTAAGGAAGGGAGAGATAAAAGAAAGGAAGACTGTCCCTTCAAATCACAGGAGGTTTTGTGAAAGACTGACTAAAAACTGATTTTGACTCTATGGCAATCAAGATTCTATAACAAAGAATAAATTAAAAAAAAAAAACATTTTACAGCCGAGTTTGGTGGTGCATGCCTGTAATCCCAGTACTTAGGAGGCCAAGACAGGAGGATCTCAGGTTCAAGACCAGCCTCAGCAACTTAGCAAGACCCTCATCAACTTAGTGAAAGCCTGTTTCAAAACATATATCAAAAGAGCTGGGGATGTGACTTGGAGGTAGAATGCCCCTGGGTTTAATCCCTAGTACCAAAAGAAAAAAAAAGAGCAATAATTATTTTGATGATTTAAAATTGTTTCTTTTCATTTGGGTGTACAATGTTTGCATCAGTTTAAAAAATTTAAATGTACATCTTATGACAGACCTCCAGTAAAGTAATTATTTCAAAGACAAATGTAACATTGCCTCATTACCTTTAGAAATTTATTTGGTAGAATTCTAAGGAATTTTATTCAAATGGCAGAGACTTAACACATTATACTTATCCATTAAGTCTCAAGAGAAGAGATGGGAATAAAATTCTAACTACATTTTTTACTGCTTTTGGTGCCATAAAAGGAAAACATCTCTCCATTATGATTCATCCACTGTTCTCAGGCAGGTTTTATGGAACTGAATTTAAATTAGGCTTGACTAGTTTGCTACAGGTGTTCCGGAAAAGAAGTATTGATTCAAGTTTAAATGCTAACTCCCAAATAAAAAGCCCCAGGTTTGCTTTCATATGTCTTGATGGAAATCAGCTAGAAACAGTTTTATCTGTCCTTGAAAAACTGTTTCAAATTTGGCTCTAAATTTTCATCCTCCAGATGGACAGCCTTAAGCAGGCCCTGCTGAGATGGCATATTAAAGGCCTAAATATGCCTTCAGTCTACACACGAATTCCCCAGGTTGACAATAAATATTTAAAGAGTCGCTCGTGTGTCATGAAAACAAAACTGCACCTTTTGTCTGTGTAGGATGGTTTATAAATAAATCTGTTTCCCAATGTTTCTTGTCTAGTCATTTTTATTTTAAGGGTCTGAGTCAGTTGTATTTGCAAGGACTCACCCATACCTTGAGCCATGTAGATGAGTCAAGCAGTCGTCAGAAGCTACCAAGAGGTGCCAGTGGATTCGGTGAATGTTACCCAAATATACAAGTATGTTTCCAGGAGAAAACATAGACATGTGTGCCTCACAGACAAAAAAAAAAAAAAAAAAAAAAAAAAAAAAAAAAAAAAAAAAAAAAAAAAAAAAGACACCACTTGAGTGGCAGTATGATTCTAACTTCATTTACTCATTTATATGCAAATATTTTTCTAGGTCCTGCTAAGTACTGAGGCTACAGAAATGATAATGGCAATCAAGATCATAACAACATTTATATTGACAACTAAGCAACCACTATCATTCATCAAAAAATTATTAACTGGTAGGTGTAGCATTTTACATTACTTAACTTTCTCCAAATTCTCTGAGGTGGATAAAACCCCCGTTTTATAGGTATAGAATCTTAAGCCCAAAGACAATAATGTTTTTTGTTAGTTTGTTTGTTTTGTGCTGGGGGTCAAACCCTGGGCCTTGCACATGCTGGACAGGCACTCTGTCAGTGTCAGTGAGTTACAGCCCCAGCTGACAATAATGTTTTTATTGTCATACAATGGTAAGCCATAGAATTAAGATTTGGTCTTCTAACTGGGACATACTGAAGTTTCCTATGCTCTTTAAGTCAATTAAATTGGTCATAAGGAGTCATCTGTATCTGAAATGCATTGACACCATATTGGATGGTGACAGACAGTCTCTAAGAAGTCCTATTTACATAGGGAAGGATGATTTATAGTTGCAAAAATATAGGAGAGAATGGAAGAGAGAGAGCAAGGGCTTCTTGGTCCAGCTCTAAGGGCATAACGTATGATACAGAGAAATGGTTCCAGTTCTTTAGCAGATTATCTTGAAAGTTTTGGGTTCCAGAATTACCAAAGATTTCCTTTAGCAAAGTTATTCAGGACAGCATTAGGAGGACTTGCTGCTGCTTTTTGAATGCTGACTTGGAACTGGTACCTGGACAAAGTGCTGTACTCCATTTAATTCAACCTGCCGATACCAAGGCTGTGAAGTAAGTGGATTTGTTGTGGTTTGCTGAGGCTTAGTGAGACCCAGTGGCTTCCTTGAGTTCATGGAGTTTCTAAGTGCAGAACCAGGATGTGATCCTGCCAACGCTCTTTACCACAACTCCTCCTGCCCCCTACACTGGTACACAGTTAAGACAGAAGAGTGATTTGCCTGCCATTGGAGTATCTTCTACCCTTGATTTCCTCTCTTTTTGCCTGAGTTTAGAGCTCTAGACATTTCAAATGGGAATCAAGCACAGAAAAACTGTGTTCAGTCAATGAATGTGTCAAGAGAGTATACATTCTTACCAGCAGCCTAACTTTCAATGCTCAAAACTCCACATTTAAGCCAGACTTGGTGGTGCACACTTGTAATCCCAGTACTTGGGAGGCTGAGATAGGAGGATTGCAGGTTCCAAGCCAGCCTCAGCAACTTAATGAGGCCGTCCACAACTTAGTGAGACACTGTTTCAAAATAAAGAATAAAATAGGGCTGGGGGTGTAGCTCAGAGGTAGAATGCCCCTGGCACCACACACACATATACAAAAAAAAAAATCCACATTTGTTTTGTTTTGTGTAAGGGAAAAGTGTCCACGTTTTTGTTTAGGGTTTATGATATTGCATTGTGAATCTAACTTCCACTTTTCAAGGGCGACAACATATATCTTTCAATGCCAGAAACAAATTTCTATAGTTGTTAAACCGAGAATCACATATCCAAAGATAGTCTTTTGCCAGTGATTAAGCTAATTATAATAATAGCTAATATGTACTGAGTTCTTACTATATGATAGGCATTCAGGTATTTTACTTAATCCTGACAAAAAGATCATCAAGAAATATCTTTACATCTGCCAACAACAATAAAAATGCGTGAGCAGCTCATGTAACTCATATTCTAGAGGGGCTAACTGTAGTTAAGTATCTATGGGTGAAGAATTAAATAATCAAGGGAAGACATTTAAAAAAGGAAGTCATTGGGGGATTTAAACCATATCTAAGAGCTTTCTGAGAAATAATCCACTTTAGAATGACATTGGAGCCAGTGATAAGATCAAGCTTCCATATTAAAAGATTAATGTAATTCAATACACCATTATGCAGTAATGGCTTCCTTGTTTTAGAAGGCAGGGCAACCTACCATAGGTTTGGATATTTGATATGATTTGAGTATTTTCCCCCACCAAAATTCACATCGAAGCGTAATTCTTCAATGTGACAGTGTGGGAAGACGGGCTTGGTGAGAGGTGTTTGAGTCACAGGGATGGGGCTCTCATGAATAGATTATGCCATCTTGCAGGGGTGTGTCTTGCTTTTGTGGGACTGAATTAGTTACCTTGAGAGAAGGTTGTTATACCACAAAGTTATCCTTTATGTTCTCTCTCTTTGCACGTGTCTACTTACCCTTCTGCTTCTTTCTGCCAGAGCTACAGCAGCATATGGCCCTCATCAAATGTAGCTGCCTGTTCTTAGACTTCCCTGCCTCCAGAACTGACCCCCAAACCTCTTTTCTTTATAAATCCCCCAGTCTCAAGTATTCTATTCTAGCAGCAGAAAATAGACTGAGCCAGATATATTTTGTTAAATGGAATGAAATGTTTTTTAACATTTAAGGCTGATGATTAAACCGGGCGTGGTGGCACACACCTGTAATCCCCGTACTTAGGAAGTTAAAACAGGAGGATTGCAGGTTCGAGGCCAGCCTCAGCAACTTAGTGAGACCCTGTTTCAAAATAAAAAATAAAAAAACAGGGCTTCAGGTGTAACTTTGAGGTAGTATGCCTCTGGGTTCAACCTTCAATACCAAAGGGAAAAAAAAAGCTGATGATTATAAAATTATTTAATTGTAGTTATCAATATATTCTTACTTTTCAATGAGATGTAAAACATTTTAGCAAGTAGGTAAGCAGAGAGTATTAGAGAATGATGCCACAGAAGACTTCTCTTTTTAAAAATCCCCTTCTAAAATATTTTTACTTAATTTTTTGATAAATTTGTCAAAAAAGTGAAGGTTATACTCACCATTTTTTGTTGTTGTTGTTATCATTTTTATCTCAGTGAAATAGCGCTAAGATTGTCAAATGTTGGTCTTTTGTGGAGTTTAAAAGACCTTTGAGAGAAGATTCATGTCTTAAAAGAAAGGGGCCCCATAACCAGCAACTTGGATCAACCACACCCTCTGTGGCTTTCTCATATCACACACACACACTATATATATATATACCTTGAAGAAAAAAATAGAAAACCACACAAAAATTCTGTTATTGAATATACATGAAAAAATCTTAGTATAGTTCTTTGTACTGTATTCTAGGCATAGAAACACAAAAATACAACAATGTATGTGTAGAAATAATAATAAATTTGCTTTTTTATTTAACAATATTGATAAATTATTTGATATGATTAAATATAAAACTATATTCATCATGTGCATAGTATTCTATTATATCATAGGATATTTAACCCATCCCTATTTTGGGGACCTTTGTTTTCATATTTAAGATTATTGGTAATGCTCTGGCAAAATATTATACATAAATATCATTATATATAATTGTTAACAATAAAAGTATAACTGTTAATTGAGAGAGCATGCTAGTTCAAACAGAGTAATGCATACTATCAAAATGTCTACCAGAAAGTTGGTACTAAGTGACATTTCTTTTAACACAATGTGAAAGTGTTCTTTTACCCATATCTTGCTAAGAACTGGTATTACCATACTTTTAAAACTTTTTCAAACCAAGAAGTAAAATATAATGCATTTTAAATTTCCAGTATCTTTTTTCTTTTTTAGGATTTTATTGGTGCAATATAATTATACATTGTGAATTTTTTTTTTTTTTTGGCTGTACCAGGGATTGAACCCAGGGGTGCTTTACCTCTGAGCTACACCCCCAGCCCTATTTTTTTATTCTTTATTTTGAAACCAGGTCTCACGAAGTTGTGGAGGGCCTCACTAAGTAGCTGAGGCAGGCCACGAACCCGGATCCTCTAGTCTCCGCCTCCCAAATACTGGGATTAGAAGTGTGCGCCACCATGCCCAGCCTACATTGTGAATCTTTACTTTGCAAAATAAATTATTTGTCATATGCAGTGCAAAATATTTTAGTTTATAATTTACATTTATTTTATGGTAGTTTTTATTTCAATACAAACATTTTAGTTTATTAAATCAAATTTATATTTCTTCTTCTTCTTTTGTTTTTTTTTTTTTTGTTTTTGTTTTTGGTATTGGGGATTAAACCCAGGGGCATTCTACTTCTAAGATTATACCCTGAGTCCTTTGTGTTTTTTATTTTGAAACAGATTCCCACTAAGTTGCTAAGGTTGGCCTCAAATCTGTGATTCTCCTGTCTCAGCTTTCCAAGTACTGGGATTGCAGGTGTGCACCACCATTCCCAGACTCAAATGTATATTTCTAATCAATAAAATTTTGTCACAAACTTCTTAAAGCTAAACTCATAACTGAGATTATGTGATCAAATGTGTTTGGGCACTCAAGTTCAAAACTCCTTGAAATGTTTTCTATCTTAGTAGATTTCTTCTTCTATAACCACTTAGAACATTAAAAAAGACTTGTTAGTATTTCTCAGTATTTTCCATTCTTAGTTATTAAGACTACATAAACAAAAGTGAAAGAAAAGACTACATATAAAAGTGAAAGTTCAGGGGTAAATGAAATAAAATTGATCGAATTTTAACAAGTAACTCTATTAACGTGATGTACTTCCTTCACTAGAAGTCTGGCTAATCAGTCTACTCCTTTATACCTCCAAACTTCAAATTCCCCCTCTGCTAATTAGAATCATATCACCACATAATATTATGGCTTTTTAAAATTTTGAGATCACTTATCTTCATTTTCTTTCAAATGACATTAAAAACTTATATAAGTTAATTATTTTGATTAAGATTATCTGTAGCAAGACTAAAAACTAGATTCTCAGAGCTTAGAGATAGTTGCTCAGTAAGGTTTGGGGCAGATTAAACTGGATAGGAGTTGGCAATAGAGTCAAAGGTCTCCAGAAAGTACAACAGCCAAGATATCCTTTGAGAAAGCATTCTGATCACTGGAACTGAGCTTCTGGCTCTCTAACTCTTGACAGGGTCAGGGGCTGAATGCCATGGGGAGATGCTTGGTTCCTGGCAGCTCCACATTGTTTATTTGGGATCAACATTTCGTACCAACAAACTAATCCTGCTCTTATTTCTTGGCTATTATATGAGCTTTGGTGTCAGAAAAACTCAGTTTCAAATCTCAAATTTACTATGAACTATATAACTTTGGGCAATTTAGCTATAACTTTTGAGCCTCTGTGTATCATAAGCTAAAGATAAAGATAATGCCACCTCATTGGGCTACATTAAAAAAGTACAGATATTAATATTTCAATGTGTGTATATATGCATTTTATTTTTCTGAATACTATATTAACATATCTTATTAATGCTATATTTGATATGCATGGATGTGGACACCCACCTCTCCTCTCTTTCACACACACACACGTGTGTGTGTGTGTGTGTGTGTGTGTCTGTGTGTATGGCTTACCACATACATATGTAAATATATATATGGTTGACCTTCCTAATAGCACATAGTAAGTGTCCAATAAATACTATTTAATGAGATTAGTGCTCTATTATAACTTTAACTTATTAAACTATTAGACTATTTTAAAATATTCCAGTTCATACTCAGTAGTTTAATTAGGTTTCCTTTTCCTTTCGAGCTAAGTAAAACAAAACAAAACAAAAAGCAACATAAAGGCAATTTGAAGAGACAAAATGAATGGTTTTGGCCTTAGGTTTCTTGTCCCATATTTACTTTGGTTCATTGAATGGAAAAAAATATGTTAAAACTTTAATTATAATTAGAAAGTGTAGCTAAACTTTGAAAAAACATACAAACAGAAAACAACCTCACAATTTCCTAACAAATCAGAAGTCTCAAGAGAAATGAATAAATAGCATCAAAGTCCTACAGTCTTATACATGACCCTCTTTTTATTTCTGGTTATAATTTCTGAAGTTTATACAAATGATCAGCATTTCCCTGGGGCCATCCGACACTAATAATAGAAGATTTTCATTCTTGTTTTTCAAGATAAATTTCCATTGCAAATGCAGGAGAGCTACACTACACCCTAGAAAAAAAAAGATAATGCAATCATAAACACTAAAAAATGTGTAATTTACTAACTATATAGAACTGTATATAACTGTGATAAGAAAATAAATTTATTTAATATAAAAATTTGTATTAGTAGTTGCTTTGCATAATATCTATAAATCTCTCTTGAAATTCAAATATCAGGTTCATCAGACTTTTCCTAATCTATTTTACTTGGGTATTATCCTGAAAATTCTTTTATCTTTAAAGGTTTTTATCAACTTTTGCCTACTCCACAAGTTGTGAAATTTCTTTTCAAAGTACAGTAAAATCATTAATGCTATTATTATATTTACATATTTACCCTTCATTTTATTTTCTGGCCACCAGATTAGCATATCTGATTATTGTTGTACTTGATATGCATAGATGTGGACACCCCATCTCTCTCTAGTCTCTCTCTCAGACTCACTGACAAACACACAATAAATCACTACATATATCCAAATATTTATGGGTTTGTGGCTCCAAATCATGTCAGCATTTTCTTTTTTCAAGGTTCCTAAATAAATCTATTTTTAGAGTTAATATAATTGTAAAAGTAGAGACTACTGCTACATGATCATATACTTCATTTTCAGTATCAATTTAAAAGCTTTGTTTTCAAAGATAAAGCCAATAAGGAAACAGGAAGATCAACTTTACAATTATAATTAAACCCAGTGGAATGGATTATCTCATGTAGTACTTGGGAAAGAAAATGCAAAATACGACCAACTTTCTTTTTTTTTTTTTTTGCGGTACCGGGAATTGAACGCAGGGGTATTCTACCTCCGCGCTATGCCCCCGGCCCTATTTTTTATACTTTATTTTGAAACCGGGTCTCATGAAGTTGCGGAGGGCCTCACTAAGGAGAGAGAGAGAGGACAAGCTGAGGCTGGCCATGAACCCGGATCCTCCGGTCGGTCTCCGCCTCCCAAAGTACTGGGATTACAAGCGTGCGCCACCACGCCCGGCTAATACGACCAACTTTCTGGAGGACACTTTGAAACTTAATTTCTGGATATTGAACTGCACATTATTTTCATGAATAGCTCAAACTCCATATATACCCCAAGTCTGCTACTCTTCAATAATTCTCCAGTTCTATTGATTTAAATATTATTTGCTTAATCACCCAAGATCGATATTTAAATTTATCTTGATCTGTTTCTCTTTGATTCTCCAAAATGATTCGTTTCAAAGTCCAATACATTATTTCTCCCAAGTGGCTGTTAAGTATGTCTCCTTCCTAAATCAATGGCACCTAAAGAAAGTTTCAAAGTTCTAATCATGTTATAGAAAATTTAGAAACACATATTGAGTTTCTTTTTTTGAAGATTCTAGTCTAGATGAATGCTCCAGTCACACCAAATCCTTCATTTCCTAAGCAAGAAATGTTGCTCCCTCTAAAATTTCTGTTCACTATGTAACACAGCAACAAAGTCTCCTCTTAATTCTTCTCTGAGTAATCCTGGACAGTTAATGGAACCAATTTTATTGTTCCCCAAATACTTTATACAACCTACTACTGAAGAACTCAGCACATGGAGTTAGAATTACTTGCCTTCTGTAAATTCTTCTCACTGAATTGTGATCTACTCTCCAGAAGGGTCCATGCTTTTAACCTTTTTTTGGAAGAAAGAAATGCAATCCTTCCTCTTCTCAGCATTAGAAAAGGATTGAATATATGGTAATTTTTTACTGTACAATGCTATTTTGGTTGTTTTACTGTTATGTTTCGAAACTTAAAATGCAAGTTTCTATTGATTTATTGATAAACTTATCCATTTCACTATATTCCCTGTTCATAAAACATTTAGAATTTATACTGATGTCACTTAAAAGTGAGAAAAGTAGACCTTTTTTAACCAAGAAAGATACATTATCTTATCAAGATAAATGTAATTACTTTGATAAGGAAACCTACCTGTGTTGAAAACTGATTATATACCAGGATTATGCCTCATGCTTCATATATTAATTTTTCTAAATTCCTTACTTACAGATGAATAAACTGAGCCCAGTATATTTAAATAATTCGATAAGGCCTCACAGCCAATTACTTTTAGATCTACATGGAACTGAGTCCGAGTCTGATTATAGAATACTTTCCTTAAATAAATCTACTGGAAAGCTTTTGTAATACATAGTATGAATTTGCTTATGGGTATTAAATGGGTTTCTGGGTATTTTCTGAGCTAGATTAGAAAACTGTTACCAAGAAATGACAGTAGTACTATAAAATTTCAATTATCTTTATTTTTGTAAGACATATTATTCAGCTAAATAGTAAATTCTGGGATGACCCTAAGTTCCCTTGATTCTTTTATCTCAATGGACAAGATAGTTTACAAAGTGTCTCAAGGTATCTTTAGGAATAATGTCAACAAAATATAGGCTAGGTTAATGTAGTTAAGGAGAAAAGCAAGCACTTTTATTATCACACCAAAAAAAAAACTATTAATGGATTGATTTGTCTGTTACCATTGTATCACAGCCTGTAATGAAGAATTAGCATACTTACTGCATTTGCAGATGATACGATTGTTGATGTGATAAATAGATACTAGCAAAGGAGGGTCAAATGATAAAAATATTAAAGGAATAGGCTAAATCTTTAAAAATTGCATTTGAAAGCAATTACCATAAATTCTTGTCCTTTGTTTCAAAACTCCTAGAAGCACATTAGGTAAAGATAATAATAGTCAGAGTTGGAGAAAGTAGGAAAAATTTTTCTTCAATTGCCAGTTCAAGGTAAATTAATAGGAAAATGTGTCTGCTTCAAAGAAACAAAACATAATCAAAATGGGGTAAAAAAAAAGACATTTCTGCCCACCTGTCCAAATAAACACAATTTATGAATGAATCATTTCCCCTAAGAAAAGACTCTAAGAAACATAGAAATAGTTAATTTCAAAGATTCATGTCCAAGCCTGGAATTCAGCTTTGGTGGTCCCAAAGGAAAGAGGAGGCACCTGCCCTCTATCCTGAATGAGCTCCTAGAGCTTGCTAGGTGTGGGCTAAAGTTTCCTCTTTGAGGATCAAAGTTACCTCCAGCTCTTAGCTCAGCTTCACTGCAGGAACTCAGGAACCAGCTGCATGAACATCTTGCTTTATTGGCGCATCCTAGTCGTCTTCTGTTCTGTTTAGCATTTAGGTCTGACAAACATGAATTTTCCAAAATATTCACCACCTTGCAGGTGGTTTTGTTTCTCCTATACATGGAAAAAACCTTATTTTTCATACCCCAAAGAATAACATTATTATAATTGAAAGTGTGCCCTGCAAGACACATTAAGAAAAGATAGAGGGTTAAAATATTTAGAAAATATTGTACTAGATTCATCCTTTGAGGAATCATCAGGCACAACAGCCTATTAAGGGCTCTGATGTGTCCTACAACTTAAAAACCTTTTAAATTTAAAGGTCCTGAAACTTAAGTCAATTGGAAATTTTCAAGTCAATTTGGCCAGATAACAAATAATGAATATGTGTTGTGTATGTGATAGCACCTATAACTTCACAAGGAACTTAGATTGTACAACATTGTCCTAATCAAAGAATGATATAGTCAGATTTTACATGTGATACCTAGCAAGCAGGTCATTGCCTCTCAGAAATAAAGTTTCTAGAACCAAATGATTCCTGATCTATATGTTCGAACATGTAGTTTTTTAATTTTGAAAACTACTTTTCCTGACAATCTGGACATGTGTGAATATTTTTATTTTAATGAGAAGAACCAAGAGGTTTCATAAAAGGTATAGAAATCATGCCCCATAATGTATGTCTGTAGAATAGAAACTGGGACTTGGATACCTAACACACAGAAGGGGATAAAAGGGGGAAATATATATCTTTGATTGTTTTGGTAATTACATGTGAAATAAATCTATGTGAAATGAGTTTAGGGTTTTGTGTATTGTCTCAAGAAATAAACAATGGCCAATAAGTATATCCCACGGAGACAGAGGATTCATTCAGCTCAACATAACAACACTTTATAACAATTGGAGTTTTCAGTTTTTTTTTTTTTTCTGGTGGTGGTGGTGCTAGTGATCAAATCCAGGGCCTCACATGTCAGGGAAATGCTTTACCATTGAGCTACACCCCTAGCTCAAGATATCAGAAATGTAATGGGCTGACTCTTAAAGACATATCATGCTTATTATTGAGAGGAATTTCTTGATTCACCTACATTGCAGGTTCTTATATAACTAATGAAAACACAAAGGTGACTTCTAGACATATATATATAAGCCTATATATATATATATATATAAGTATATATATGTCTATATATACTTAAACTAGGAATGCACAGACATGCACATGAAGGCATAAAAACAATCTTTTTATAGCCTAGTTAGAGACCTTTTCACAGCTCTATAAATTTACAAAGGAGGGAGTGGTTAATTTTAACCAGAGATATCGAACCTGCCTCACAAATGTGTTTTAGTACGCAGCAAAAGGTGTGTGTCAGCTTTTTATTACTGTGACAAAATTACTGTGGAATGATTAACTTAAATGGGAGAAAGGTTTATTTGGGTTCTTGGTTTCAGAGGTTTTAGTCTATCCATGGAATCTTGGTTCTGTTGCTTTCCTTGGGCCTGTGGCAGCACAGCATGTCATGGTGGGAGTGCATGGTGGATGAGGACTCTTTACCCCATGGCAGTCAGGAAGCAAAGAGAGTGAGGGAAGAAGGGGCCAGTGGTCCCAATATCATCTTCAAGGGTACATCTCCAATGATTCAACTTCCTCCCACAAGGCCCCACCTCCTAACGTTCCTACCACCTCCCGATAGCACCACAGGCTCCCTATCGAATCACAAGTCTTCAATACATAGCCTTTGGGGGACATTTCAAATCCAAACTCGAGGCCAGCCTCAGTTACTTAGTGAGGCCCTCCCCAACTTAGTGAGACCCTGTTTCAAAATAAAGAATAATTTAAAAAAATAGGGCTGGGGGTGTAGTTCGGAGGTAGAATGCCCCGGGTTCAATCCCTAGTTCCGCAAATCCAAACTATAGTTGTGTCTTAACCAAAGTAATAAAGAGTGGAGTATAGCCTTTACTTTATGATTAGAACATATCATTTTCAAGATATCTTCAATATCTATTTATTATAAATTTATATTTCTTATGTTTAAATTTTCTTATTATTTTAAAGAAACAAGTTTAATAATAATTTGATTTTATCATTCATTTGTATTCTTATATTCTTTTGTTATTGAATTCTATCAGGCAAGAAAACAAACACAAAAAAGCTGTCTAATTTGAAGGACACATATAAACTAAATCCACAGAAAACCCAGTCAATTATATTATTGTTCTATACTTTAGATTTTTCATTAAAATATTTTCTACTGTAATTTCCAAATACCATTTTAATAAGTAACTTTCTTAAAATATCTATATAAAGATACAATTAGGAATTTTCATAGTTAGAAGAAGAAAAATTATCTTTAAAGAATCTTAAAACATAGTGCTGCTAATTAAAATCTTAACTGAAATGAAAAATCAATTGATACATAGAGTTACATGAAAGCTCTCTGACTGAAAATCCTCAAATCCCACAGGCAGGTAACAAACCACAGAGGTGATATAAAGTTCAGTTGGAATACAGAGTTCAACTGAAACCAAGAGATCTTGGAGCCCACTACCTTCTGTATGCTTGATCAAAAATTAAGGGAACACACTGTCTTAAAACATCCTCAGAGCTACTCCACTCACAATGATGCCATCATATCTGGTCTATTATGACTGGATACCAAGTCACAGAACATAGGTACAATTTGCTAAAAAAAAGTTGTTAAGATTGGAAGGAAGAAAATAGATATAAAGAGGCAATATCTATAACTAAAATAAACATGAAAATTTAGATGAGGAGGACAGAGTATGATGGATATAATATGAACTTCTGCATTAATTTCTGGTTTTGATTAATGGTTCTTTACTTCAAGAGAAATAACAGTAAAACTGGACACAAGAGAAATACCCATTTCTCTTAATAACAATTATTTAAGGAAAACATTAGGATTATTTTATGATCAATTCTAGGCAGCAAAAGTTGATTGAAATATATGATTGAAGTTTAAATATTGACTAAGTTATTCCTGTCTATAAATACATGTATTTCTTTACCAAAGCAAATGTGATATATTACATCTTAATAATTAAAGAGGAACAAAAAGAAATATCCACAAGAACAAATAAATACCTGCCCAGTTTTCCCAAAGTCAGTTTGGTTAATTTGTAGAAAATAATTTGTAATTATTTTCATAGACTCTCACATTATAAGCTATATATTTTTGGTCAACAACAAAAAACATACATTTAGAAAGTGTTGAATATGTTCATTGAACATTTTTCATTCTGTTCCTTTGGTAGAAAGCATGATGAAAATAACCTCATATAAAGATGTGAATGTTGTCTGACAACTTAATAAACAGAGAAACAGAGATGGACTTTTAAGAATGCAAAAGAGTTATTTACAAAAATAAAAAATATTCTATCAAGAAGTATCTCCTTAGTGTTTTAAGTTTTGATCTACACGAATAACCTAAAGATGGTAAATGTGTTGATGTATATATGTGAATTATGCATACAGTGAAAAAGACTTGCAAGGGTGAGAAATGTGTTTGTTATATTTTGTAACTTATTCAAATTTTTCAAGATTTCCTATAATAAGCATAGATTTTTTCACGATTAAAAAATAATTTCCCCAAAGATATTTTATAAAAAAATCAGCTATTTGGCCAAAATAGCTTATCTTCTTCTAGAGTGAATATTTGGGATAAAAGAATAATTCTGATATTCTAATTTATAAATCAATTATTTTGATAATTAGATGTTTGGCTTTTTAGTACAGGAACAGCCATGTCATCCTACTGTGAGGTAGGAGATTGTTCCTCTAGTCACGATATTGAACATTTGGGACACTGAATTAATGCATAGCATCATTTGGCTCATTCTGCTTAGGCAGCTGGTTCATGATATTGTTACTGTCTGTCCCAAGTGATGAACAAAGGAAGACGAGTTAAATCACTGTTTCTAAGAATTATGAACTACCAAATGGGGCTTTTTCTTGAAAGACTTCTGGCCAAAATGGGAATTAAATATTTAAATTATTAGATAGAGTGAACTAAATAATTAAACACCAGATACAGTATAATTCTTAAAGGTTATCTTATTTAATGTTCTATCTATACTAGTCCTAAACAATTCCACGTAGATTAGAAATATGATATTATATAGTCTTTATTCTTCTGATTTATTAGTATTAGAATTATTTGTAGAAATTTATTGACTCTAGGGCCGGGCGTGGTGGCACACGCTTGTAATCCCAGTACTTTGGGAGGCGGAGACCTGAGGATCGGGGTTCGAAGCCAGCCTCAGCTCTTCTCTCTCTCTCTTTCTCTCTCTCTCTCTCTCTCTCTCTCTCTCTCTCTCTCCCCCTCCCTCCCTCCCTCCGTGTCACTCTCTCTCTCTCTCTACCTAGTGAGGCTCTCCGCAACTTCATGAGACCCGGTTTCAAAATAAAAGTATAAAAAATAGGGCCGGGGGCATAGCGCGGAGGTAGAACACCGCTGCATTCAACCTCCGGTACCGCAAAAAAAAAAAAAAAAAGAAGAAGCTTTATTGACTCTTAAAAAACATAATGTTTAGCCTAGAATTATCTATGTCATATATTTTTTCTTAACATTCATAACAATCAACCTGTTTCCCAATATATTTTACTATTTAAAAGTTCTTAAAAGGGTTTCTGTAAATAATTAGCAATTTTTGCAATCATCATAAATTATGGTCAATTTTTTGTAATAATAAATACACATTTACACTTCAAATTAACTCATTAAATCTTTTCAGAAAAAAGCTTTACTCTAAGTTACCTATATTGGAAGGTGAGTAATGGAGTCATTACTTAGACAATTTATGAAATTCCTTGGTACTTATTTTGTAAATTCATTTCTAAGTGATTACTTTTTGACTTTGTTTTTTGGAGTAGTTTGGCCAAGGGATATTAAAAAAAAAACAACTCTGTATTCACCCTGAGCATTGACCTAGGTTGATTTAAATGCTAGATTATCATGATTCAGTACTGTAGTGACTGTTAGGCAGTCATTGTGCCATGGGCATAACAACTTGCTTTCAGAAGACTCTGTAGAGAGAGTGAATTGTAAAGCCTCATCCAATTGTTTGTTAGGCACCTCTGGTGTGAATCCCTTTCAATCTTGCATCGGTGTTCCATATCTTGCCTTCCGACCTATTTGTTTCACACGGGAATGTGATCTCCGCTGGAATATGATGGATGACATCTTTGAAAGAATCTATAACTATGTCTAAGGGACATCAAGTCCTGAGATAAAAATAGCTGAACAGTCTGAACATCATCTAGTCTGAATTATTACCTCAGGTTTATATTTATTTGGCCAAAGGTGGGCTTTTCCTCTATCATCTATAGAACTTTCAACTTCTTTTGATGCATTGTTTAGCTGCATAATAAATTGCAAGGACCTCCAGTGACCCATTTCCTCCAACTAGATCTCACCTTCTATAATTTCCATCACCTCCTGATAGTGCCATGAAATTATGAGTCAATCAATGCATTAATCCACTGATGAGGTCAGAATCCTTATGACCCCATCACTTCCTGCAAGCCCCACCTCTGAACACTGCTGCACTGGGAGCCAAGTCTTCAAGTCGGGAGCCTTTGGGGGACATCCCGGATCTAAACCAGAACATGAGGGCTGTATTCTTCTACTCAGGCTACCAGGACAAAACATCACACACTGGGTGGTTAAAACACCGGACATTTATTTTCTCACAGTTCTGGAGGTTAGAGGTTCCAAATCCAGGTATTAATGGAATTGGTTTCTGATGGGGCCTCTCCACTTGGCCCATAGATGGTCATCTTTCCACAGTGTCCTCACATGCCTTTCCTCCGGGCACACGGGGAGAGACAACGCTGGTATCTCTTCTCTTTTTATAAGGACACCAGTTCTTTTATATTAGTGTCCCACTTGTGACCTCACTTAACCTTAATTATCTCTTTAGAGTAGGGAGAAGGGTTCTTCAGTAAGAAATTAGTTGCTGCAAAATCAAGAAAACTATTCAGATACACACACACAGAAAAACAGTGTCTCTAATTTATAATCATATACTAAATTCCTATTCCTCAAAAGAAAATTATTTAAAGGCTTGTCCTATATTTTTTGTATCATCATATGATTTGCAAATAATAGGCCTTTAATAAGGCCTATTTTAACTTGATGAGAAAAAGTTGGAATGTTATCAAGTAAAGGGATTTCTCATTGGCTTTTTGCAGCTGACACAAGCATTTACACGCAATACTTGAGAAAAGGCCTTTTGCTGTCCCATTTTAAAATAATTGCCATCAGTGTGTATGATTAACTACATTTATCTCCAGAAGCTGTGGTAAATCACATACTTGCCAGCCAAAAACTCTCATGGCTGTAAAGAAAATGTTTGCTTTAATGAAAAACCTGGACAATCATTATGCTGGTTGCTTAGCCTGACCAGTGATAGCAGCAGCTTCATATTACTTGAGTGGATGCTCTTCTGGACCAAATTTTAATTTCAAGTTGTCTCTGGGGGCCCCTTAGCCTGGATAGCAAATTTCTGTGCACTAAGCATAGGTACGTGAGGCTCAGCCAAATGGATCCCCTTGCTTAACTTGGTGTTGCTAACTGCCAGCCTGGAGCCTGCATCTCTGCTACCTGGGAAATTTCTCCCTCAGATGAGAAAATTAAATCTTAAATGTTCTGACCCATATTTTCCAATCTCTTCATGTACTTAATAAAATCTGTCTTTAGCATGTCATGAGATTCAGTTATTACATTAGTTCTTTAAATATTTATCCTCTTACGTGTTAATGTCCATCTCATATTTTACTCAACTTTATACAACAAATTAGACTTTATCAACATATTTTTAAGTCTAAGATTGTGAAATGTTAATTTATGTCTTTAATGGAGATCAAGTGGTCAGAATTATCAGGATTCAATCCCCAAGCAGTTGATATTTTTAATATTTTATTTGCCATGTAAACTTGTCACTCTTGACCCTGAAGGTCATGGACTGAGGGAAAAGATTTTTAATTTTTTACCTTAAATTTAATTATTAATTTCGAGGTCTTGATTAATTTTGAAAATAAAATTAGATTTTTGCATTACTAGAAAACTGAGATTTAAGATATTTATCTTAAAAGCAATATGAGCTCTTCTTCAATTTGAGATTTGACAGATTGCTAATCAATTTTATGGTTATGTATCTAGAGACCTTAGTTGATTATATTGGGATTGTAATGAGGAGTATATTTCCTAGAAGCTATCTTATCGATTAACTGAAATATTGAGGTCTCCATAATCTTCGGGTTCAGTGAACAATGCCAATGCTTTTGGAGACCCCAGAAAGATCATTTTATCAAGGAGTGGAATTTGAGTCTGCTGGCTGAAATCAAATCCAAATGAGACATCATGAACCTATCTTGTAAATAATTATTTTACTGACATGATTTTTATAGGAAAGTTACCACTGTATTTGAAAATTCCACTATATTATCATATAGAATAAGCTTCTATTTGGGCATGCCATTGCTGTCTAACTTAGCTGTTTCCTTTACATTGGTATAATCAATTCATAGTCTGAGACATACCCCATGCTTCCTTCTCACTTGTTACTGAGCCCCAAACTGATGAAAAACACCCAGCAGTTCATAGCCCCACTCTTTCCCCAGTGGACAAGGCGTTAATGATGGGTGTGCTGAAGAGGCGGTTCATACTATGCCCTGCTATCTGATTCCAGAAGCAAAAGGGTTTCTTCTTATGTGATAATAATGTTAAAGACTTCTCAATATCTTTATTAAATTCTATAAAGAATTTTTCAAATGAAGGAAATACTTCTTAAAAAGTTGGAGAAAGCTGATGTACTACGAAAAAAAATCTTGCTTATTTAAATCTGGATAGCTAAGTTTCCAAGTCTGCATTGACTTACAATGACGGAGACCATTATTAAACTGAAACAGTTGCCTGTTTCATATCAGGGTTCTAATTCAGGTTTTTACTCAGGCATTACATAAGGGTGAAAAGCTGGAAATTGAATGAGGCGTGATGTGAATTCCCACCAACTCAAATTTTGCATGAATGTCTTTATGAAAAAAATTAAGCCAGTAGATGGCACTATTTATTTCAGTGAGAATAGTGCACTTTCAGTGTACTATAAAAATAAGCAATTAATCGTTGAATGTGTAAATGAATGGAGTCCTTCACATCTTATTGTGTTCCCCCAATTGATTTGTATTCAAGTACACAAAGAGACATAAAATCCACACAGCTGTCTTGATGTGCTTGAGAATGGACAAGCACACTTACTTCTGGGGTTTTGTATAAGTTTTTCAAATAATGATGTGAGGAAAGAAATGACAAATTTAAAAAGATTTATCTGAGGACCTTGTTTTGAGCCTTGAAAATAGAAAGTACATATATATATATATATATATATATCCTTTTGTCAACATATACATCTATATATTTTTAAATTCAATTCACTCACTAATATAAAACTTGAACATTGTTTCCTTAATGCTTCATCTAAGATAAAAATGCAGGAAGTATAGGTTCTGAGAATCTCTTCATCTCCTGGAACATAAATAAGGATAGATTTAATCTGAAAAGTAAAAATTACAAAGACTTAGCCTTTTTTTTTTTTTTAAAGCAAGACAAGGGTCTCTGTGACCGGAGATGGAACCGAAACACAAAGTGATAAATGAAGCAGAACCCAACATCTTGCCAGGCTCTGATCCAGAAACAAGCCTATGCTGATGGGAACTTTTGATCCTATGGGATAATAGAAACTAAATCTACCTTGGGTGAGATGGGGGAAAAACCCTGCTCACTGTCTGAAACCAAAGACTCTCATTCATTGGAAGAATGCTCAAAAAAGCTGTGGCTTGTCCCTGAAGCACTGGCCTGATGAGGAGAAAGTAGGAGCCTCCCAGACAGGACCTGAGCCAAGCGGCAAACTGTTCTGAGACACAGCTGGTCTGAGAGATTGTTAACATCACTCACCCTGGCTCAGGAGCTCACAGTCATAGGTATTGTGCTGCTTACCTCCAGGTGGAAGCAACTGTAAAACTTCTAGGCTAGAGGGGTGAAATGGAAATGGAAATTTTTGGTCAATATTAGCCTGCAAATAATATTCCTGACCATATGGGGGAAATTTAAGAAAGGCAGCCAACATGCTAAACAATTCAAATGATAAAATATTCCATTTTAGCTTTAGAAGAGAAAGAATTCAAAGTTATAATGGTTAAGTATTTTTAAATAGAAATATGAGTCTAAATCTTGGCATTTCATCTTGAGGGCTATGAAGGAAAAATAAAAATAAAGCAAGAGCCAGATACATGCTAGTGAAACTTTAGAATATCAAAACAAACAAACAAAACACCCTGCAATCTTCCAGCAAAGAAAGATTCCCATAAGAGAACCACAGATTGAAGGCAGACTTATGAAGAGCAATGAAGCCTGTCTGAAGACAATGATTTCCCTTCAAAGTGCTAATGAAAGCTAATTCTCCGTCTAGGATTCTATATCTAATTAAACTGTTGCTAAGAAGGAAGAAAAAATATATTTTCAGAGACACAGGAACCAAAGGACATTGCTAATACAAACCTTTCCAGAAAAAAATTACTAAAAGATGTATTAACCAAAAAGATTAGACCCAGAAAAAAAGAAGAGGAAACACAAGACAGTGAACATAAAAACTGGTAAAAAGCCCGGCATGGTGGCGCCACGCATGCCTGTGATCCCAGTACTTGGGAGGCTGAGACAGGAGGATCGCAGGTTTGAGGCCAGCCTCATCAACTTGGCGAGGCCTTCAGCAACTGAGTGAGGGCCTGTTTCAAAACCAAAAAAAAAAAAAAAAAGGGCTGGGATGTAGCTCAGAGGTAGAACACCCCTGGGTTCATCCCCAGTACCACACATTAAAAAACAAAAAAACAAAGAAAACAGACAAATAAAAACCCACTGGTAAGATACATTGGCAAATTTAATTAACTACTTATTATAAAATGAAAGAATGATTTAGAGCTACAAAAGGCGAGTCTAGAGTACTCATCAAGAGTAAGAGATTGGTTGGGGTAAGGTGTAGGGGAAACCAACATCCTTCCTTGATTTAGGAGGAAGATCCGTATAAGAAATAATTTTTATATATGATAGAAAATATATACAGCTAAGACAATAAAAAGAGAAAATTTGAGAAATGCATAGGAAGATAAACGAAAAAATAAATGGAAAAAAAGGATTCACTCAGAATAGTGACTACCTTTAAGGGAGAAGGGACATCAGAAAACAGAAAGCAAAAGGAGGCTTCAAATTAGCCATTTTCACATTACAAGACAAAAACGTGCAAAGTAAATATGCCGGAATGCCACCAGTCATTTGCTGCACGTGGGTGACAAGTGTTTAGGTATTTTTTATATCACTCTCTATATTTTTCTGAATAACAGAAATACTAAAAATGTAAAATTAATGCCAAGGAGAAATAGAAAGAAAAAAAAGGTATCACCTCAATGTAAATTTATCAAATCCCTCCCTTCTCAGGTCCTATTAATAAAGTTTAAAATATATAAAACAATACTAACTTAGAGCTAGTATACTGGAGATCCCTGAAAAACAGATTTCCTTTATAAAAAAATGTACAAACGGAATTGAATAAAATAGGCAAAACCTGCTCAATTTATTCTGTACATTGTCTGCTTGTTTTTAATTTTGAAATTCTTAACTCCTTGTTCCTTTCATATCTTTCAACTAATTCCTGCTAATCAAGATTATCATAGAGACCATACTATACACGTAAGATTATCTACCTGTGTAAGTGCAAATTGAGAATCTTTCTTTAGTAGTAAATTATCCTTAGGAAATAATGCAGGAAGTATTTCAATTATGTATTTTTTGTGTGTGTTTCTATGAACCAGAAAAATCTAACTGGGATATTTGTAGCATTTGAAAAAACATCTAAATTGGCAGTTTAACTAATAAAGACAAGTTAGCCTTCTCGCAAACTTAAAAGGCTTACAGGAGACACATGGTTAGTTTGAAACATAAATAAATGTAAAGCTGGGCACACTAAAGGATATTAAGGGATTATTCATTGGGAAGGGATCTTATCCCAATGCCACACAGCCACAATTTCTGACATAAACAAGATTTTTTAAATTTCCATTTGCATAAAACCAATCAATATTTCTCATACAGAGGGAAAATCTACCTTGTTTATACTCAGAAGTAGCCACAAACTATGCTTCAGCTCTGGAAAAAGCAAAAAGAAATTACAGAAAAGTGTCTAATATCAATTCGGTTTGAAAGGCCTGATAAGGAGAAAGAATCTAAGGTAAATATATAGATTAAAAGCTATCAGCAGCCTGACTCAAGATGACAAATTGAGCATACACACTCATTTCTTATCCTGCCAGCAATTCTGTTGATATAACAGAAAGACAATATATTTATAAAGAATAAGCCCATGATTGTAAATTATAAATTAGTAAATTATAAATTAGTACAATCACTATGGAGATCAGCATGGAGGTTTCTCAAAAGACTAGTAATGGAATCACTATATAACCCAGCTATACCACTCCTCGGTATCTTTCCAAAAGAATTAAAGTCTGAATACTACAATGATACACATCCATGTTTATAGCAGCACAATTCACAAAAGCCAAATTATGGAACCAATTTAAGTGTCTGTCAACAGATGAATGGATAAAGAAACTGTATATACAGACAATGGAATTTTACTCAGCCATAAAAAAGAACAAAATTA